>VCRD01001380.1:2558-139703 GCA_006783055.1 Trinorchestia longiramus
TTACTAGTCTGCTGTATCACTATGAGTATTACTAGTCTGCTGTATCACTATGAGTGTTACTAGTCTGCTGTATCACTATGAGTATTACTAGTCTGCTGTATCACTATGAGTATTACTAGTCTGCTGTATCACTATGAGTATTACTAGTCTGCTGTATCACTATCAGTATTACAAATCTGCTGTATCATTATTACTAGTCTGCTGTGTCACTAGTAATATTACTAGTCTGCTGTGTCACTGTCAGTATTACAAATCTGCTGTATCAGTATTACTAGTCTGCTGTATCACTATCAGTATTACTAATCTGCTGTACCACTAATAGTTTCACTAGTAGGATCACTAGTTCAGAACATGAGCAACAACACACCGGACGCATCGAGTTATGATATGCTGGAGGAATCTGCCGTCTGCTCATGAACGCTGCTATCACAGCTTAGACCAGAGAACTCGTTTCTCCTCATTCACAAAGAATTTAATTTTTTTGTGCACTTTTCATACATGGTAAAAGCCGGCATGATGAGTCCCGTGGCTGCAGCTCTACTTTAATGACGCTTAGTGCAGTGGCTCAATCTGTCGGTGAAGTAACACGGCATGTTGAGTGGACTGTGTGTGAGAAGAATGCCTGTAACAGCGGTGGAACAATAACATTGTCCTGCAGTTGTGGAGTATCGAGTGTCGTACTCGGACACTACTCTAGCTGTGCATGTACAGCTCTCTTTTTCTGTGGAACGTTTGCAGTGGTTAAACCAGGAATATAATAATAATAATAATAATTTTCTGTGGAGCTCGTGCGCAGAAACTAAGTGCAGCGGCTCACATCCCATGTTTCTGTGAAATGTTCAGAACTTTTACCATTATTAGAGTTAGTTATCAAAAGTACACAATGTTTTAGCTCGTTTAACACGTTGACTCCGAAGTGGTACGTATTTGTACCACTGAGGTTAGGTTCTGTAATTTTTTCAGATCCTTCTAGTGACTATGCGTACAAAGTGAAGTTTTACACCAATCAGGCAATCGGAGGCAACGTGTTAAAGCACTTGTTGATTGAAACTAGCGCACACACTTGCTCAGGCCTGTTACTCGGCTTTAATCTTTGAAGAAAATTCGTTCTGTGTTTGTGTTCAAGCGGAGTGAGAAGGTAGGATCAACTTAATGTTAAGGTTGCACTGCCTGTACTCGGTGCATCTGACGTGAATTTAATTCCAACAAAATGAGTCTCTCCTGCGGCAGGTCTCCTTCTCGAGACTTTGTAGTCAATCAAGATTTAACTTCATCGTGCGCTGTCAATAGTAATCGTAATTTTTTACTAAGGTGTCCTGGGAATTTTTCATTTTATATCGAGAATGCAGGATGCATAAGAAGCCTCGGAACGGTGAACTGTGAGGAGAACTCACTGTGAACGGTAAAAAGTTCTTTGTACCGTGCTGACTGATGTTTTTTATGATGTTGCAAAGAAATCGTAAGCTGAAACAGCCTGGGCGGTTTTGATCTGCCATGTGTCCTGCGTGTGCAATTTATTTATTATAACCACTAGTGCAATGCCCGTTAATATTTTTTTCCCAAACGAATCAGTTTTGGGCTTGGGAAGAGAATCAGTTTTCTATCGGACGAACAACGTCTTTCTTGCTGTCGAAGTCTTGCTGCTTCTCTCTTACGGTTGAACACGTTTCTATCCATGTTGGCCTTTTTTGCCGGAATTTTATTCTGAAATATCCTCTATTATCTCTTTTAAGCTTTTCAAGAAAATCACAATTCCGAAAACAATAACTCAATTTCCAAAATCTTTGGCCTTATACTAAGTGGTAGCCAGGTTACTGATCAAACTAATTTAAAACATTTCTTTTCGCATTATCAATTCAAAGAGAGCGTCCACTCGCGGTTATTATCCTAGCATGCATTTCGGCGTGTCTCAATTTTTCGCAGCAGTGTACCCGTGCCGACAAAAATGATGGCAAAAAATATTTTTAACTCTTTCTTGAGATAATCTTTCTCTCGCTCTTCTTTTTCGCTCTCGATTCAGTCTTTTTTTTCGTTCGAGTGGAGTTTCCATGCTTAAGCTTATTTCAAAGGTAACTTATTTTTCTTGTGACAGTAATAAACACTTAGAATACAGTATTTTTGAGCCGCAATATACCGCCGAACTCGGTATCCACGATACGGACTCGAGAAGAGGTCACACGGACGGACGGACGCGGCTCTTATTATTATAGTGATTTCGGGGTCCATTATATTTTGCGCTGTCACTGAGTGCAGCGACTAGTACAGTGTATTATTTAGTTAACTAAGTAACTATCACGTTTCTGCTCAGTATGAAACGTTACTTTTCATGAGGCCAAAGTAAACGTTCTTCGAAATATTTGTAGTATCAGAAATAGTTCGTTTCTGTACCAATTTGTGAAAATATGAGTGGAAGGATCAGTCATATTATTTAGTTTTCATAATGAGAATTTCCAGCCGGATAATCAGATACATTGAGAAAAATGTACCAAAATGTTTGAAATTCAATGAAAAACATTAATTCTGAGGTGATCATACATTAAATAAATTCGTTCCTCGTATTGTAAAAAATTCCGTACAGTATCATACGAAGGTGTCGTATATATACGCACACATTTGTCATTATGTCATTGTGTACGTGTGAGTCGACAAACATTACTTAAATAAAATCCTTACAACTGTGAGAATCCAACTTAGGCACCAACATATATAAATATTAATTATGTATTCTTATGTGTCGTAGCATTGCTGTTCTATTTCATGAGTAGGATGAAGTAGAACAAACATCCTACTGATGAATTTATGTGTCGTAGCATTGCTGTTCTATTTCATGAGTAGGATGAAGTAGAACAAACATCCTACTGATGAATTACAACAAAATGTACACAGACCAGATATTTGTGATGCTGGAACCTGTTGTGTTCCTCCCAGGACACAAGGCACGTTTATTTCAGAGTCTTTGTCGCTTTTCTGGCACCTGAAGTCAGTCGTGTGACACTGCAACGGGGGGTCAAGAAGAGGGCCATCCCTTAAGACATCAGTATTTTTCAGGAGGGTGGTGTCGCCCTCAAAAAGAAACTAAAGTTTCAACTCAAATATCCTTCGAGACGTTAGAAGTATTTATTGTCAGTTGAGCCCACGCTTCCCAAGGACATCCGGTGATGGGCATTAAATATTGCAAGGGATGTGCGAGTCGACTGCTGTCTAGAACTTTGTGTTTCGCCAGATGTCTGCAATTGAAGTTTAATTTGATGTAAATGTTGAGTTGATTTGCTATTCTTCAACAATTATGTAGCTTACTTTAGTGAAAAAAATTCTCGTGCTTTTGGTAGTATTCCGGCACCTTTTTTATCCACGGTACACTGGTTACAATACATTATCCGAAAATGTAAAGAATGTATTGTGTTAAGAAAATGTACTTGTGATACGCAAGTGTTCATTATACTTTTAGGATCCTAAATTTTAAAAATACAGACTTTCTCTTATCTTTCTGATAGCGCGTGGCATGAAACACATACATAAATAAATACAAGGCGGCTACTGTTATTTTGATTAGAGTATTATCACGCAAACTTTCAGCATCACCAGTATACATTTTCATATAAATTGCATTGGTTTTTAATATAGTAATGTGGCAGCGATTGAGTTGTAATATCCACAATACTTGTTAACCTGAGATAAATACTTTCTTCCAGCTCCTTAATAATGGTTTCTTTGAAGTTTATTTCCCCTATCTAATTCAGCGCTGAGGAGGGCTGAGAATATATTTATAAATAAATACAAGACGGCTTTTATTATGTAGTATGGACTATTTAGTCGCGAACATTGAGTGAAGACCTATATAAATGTATAGAACGTTCCAGTTTCGCTATGTAGGGTGTCCATAAAAAATGTATTTATCGGGATCAACACTTCAAAATCAATCTAAATGATGAATTTTGAAACTATGTCGGTATTATTCATAACGATGTATACATTTTTTATAGACACCCTGTATATATAGTAATGTTCTGTGCAACAGCAATTTATGTTCGCAACGTTTTTGTATCATTGGTACAAATTGAAGCGATGCACTTTCTGAAATAACTGGAAGCGTAAAATGGTCGTGTACGCAACACACACAAAGCCCTTACAAAGAGGGCTAATAACCGTCTCCTACATTTCTCTTGTATCACCCCTTCCCCCGTGTCCCTGGTTTGGACGGAGCTAACAACCAAAAATCTTGTTACGGAAACGGCAACCTTTTCTTACCTCACTTTTCTCCCGAACTGAAGGAAAACGCCGAGATATGCTACTCCATATTTTTTGTTACATATGAAGCATCCGTGCATTGTGTGGATTTTTTTCACGTATGTAACGCGTATTTTCGGTCAATGGAGCCTTAGTTAAGCGGTAATTTTGGGTGAAATTAATGAAATTTCCGAAGAGGATTATTTTATTAACTATTATACTGAACTTGTAGCACTTCCGCTATAATGGGTGAATGATATCGATCTCAAATATTACCACTCCATTGATACACGTTCACATCATTTGGAAAAAGAATATTGATGGCTCGTATCATAATTACCTCTGAGCATATATCCAATTCAAGGATAGACAAGTCTACTTACAGTGTTGCATTAGCCTAAATTTTCATCAACCTTAGTAAATTTTCGGGGGCTGAAGAACAATGGACGGAAATTAACTTAAATCTATTACGACATTGAGGCTTTGCAGCCATCTTGCAGTCCTTCAAAGACGCAGGGTTTCTTTCACTGTAATGGGATGATTTTCAATCGTAACTTCTTATTAAAGTAATTTACAATTTAAAATGACCGATAAATTGAAAATTTCAGCTACTAATACTGTGTGTTGTGGTATTTGTTTGTGGATGAGAGAGTAGCCGTTGAGGGGAGGCTGCGTTCTAACAAATGGAATTGTTTCTCAGACCACTAGCTTCAGTTAATCGATCAGAAAAATGACCAGAGAACCCAAAGCTTAACGCGAGAAGCAAAGAACTAGTAATTATTCTTGGTTCATCGAGTCAAACTTTAACGCGTTCTGCTACACGGTATCTACTAAAGCTTCGCAGTAAATGCTAAGATTAGTGTTTTTGATGCTGTAGTATTCTCTTAACGGTCAATATATAGAACGTATAATGAGCTATCACATTGAGCATATCCTATAAAAGTGGCTTGGATGTGGCGGGGTTGCGAGCTTGATCACGCTGTCAGGTCTCCTTATGTCAAAATAACCTCTTCGAGAATCCTGTCCTTGCTTCGAGTTTTTAACCATCACTTTAACATCGCAGGCTCATCCAGGCTCATTTTAAGCATTGCTTTCTCAACGAGCTATTTTGTGATGAACATTGTTAGGAGTTCACTGTTTTCATTCAGAATGAACAATGCTGGTATTGACAATCTTTGAGGTATCGGTTGAAAAACTGAAGCATGACAGTAGTTGCGGTGTGTCTCATTTTTGACAACGTTCATAGAAGCGGCCATTTTGAATGTACAACATCGTTTCAAAATGGAGCATCTCATAGTGTTAGTCCTTATTTTTGACATCAGCTTATCCTTATTTACTTAGATTTATAGAACATTCAACAGACCATTAACTGTAACATTCATACTTGCGCGAATTATAAATGAGAATCATTAATTTCTTTTACAATTCTTTTTTTGCTTTTTATTCATTCCTTAACGTAGCATTTTTATCTTGACTTCCAGTCCGAACCTCTTCAATAATACAACAAACGATGTTTCTACCCTGAATCTTCGATATTTCTCTGCCGTTGCCGACTCAATAGCTCTTGTATTTGTAGTTGGTCATGATTGATGAAGGTGGTCAAAACAAAGATTTATAACGTTTAAAATATATGTGCTTATGGTCATGGGTTGTGTCATTAGAGCAACGAATCTGAAGTTGATGGATTTTTGTTATCTAGCTTCTATTCAAAGGAATGTTCGAGCATTTCTTTATATGTACGTACAGCATTTCTCTTTTTGAACCAGCATTTCTCTTTTTGAACCAGCATTTCTCTTCTTGTACCAGTATTTCTCTTTTTGTACCAGCATTTTTTCGTTGTATACATAAAAAATTCAAAATTTTGAATTACGTTTGATCATAAATACAATTATCATTCAAATACTTTCGATATTATGGAATAGAAACCTTCAATTTCATAAATACTCGTGTTGTAGTTCAATTTACTGTAATGTGATGATTTTCAGCTTATGTTACATTAAAGAAAACATCAATCACATTTTTCAAGCTGTTGAGAAATTACGTTTTCAGAAATCCTGATTCCGTTGGTCTTCAGGTTGAGAAAGTGTTGAAAAAAATTATTCACAAGCTTCAGGAAATTGTGAGATTATTACTGAACCTAATAATGCATCAGCTCTTGAAGTATTTGTATTAAACTATGCTCTTCAAAAATTTGTTTTCTGAGTTAATTTTGATATTACACATAGATGACGTACTTCCTTTGGATACCTTTATGATAGATAAACACTGCAAAATATTCTTCTATTATGAGAAATAATGGGATCGCTAATGGGCTATACTGAAGGATACCAGGTTGTGCCGCCTTTGCATTTATTACAGCATCTCTGAAGCGTTCGTACGTATGATATTTAAACGATAGCGATACTTCAAGCGCTTCTGGATCGTACGGCACTTTTTCAAGCGATCGTACGGCACCTTTTTTTCACCAACCCCGTCGCAGCATTTCAAGCCTTGTTTGTGGAGGCGGTGTTTAATTTAAAGGCCAACACTCGTCAGTCTAACACGATCAGCTAATGAAGCCCATCAGCTTGTCCTCAAATATACATAGTCTGTGTAAAAGTGGGGAGTGGCGTTTATGAACGCGAACCAAAAGGGGAAATCCTGGCCGACCAAAGCTGAAATTCTGCAGCCATGACATGATCTAGGCACGCGTCAGGATCTAATTACCGCCGATGTAGAGTAAAGACTCAGAACTGAGCATTGTCTTTTCAGTGCATTTCTCTGAACTCAAGATGTAGAAGTGGAGTACTTAGTGTGTGTACCTTGTAGGTATTAAAAATAATGGTTTACTGCATAGTGCAGCAAACAATGACCTCGACATCAACGGAATTAATGATGTCGCGGGATTATGTTTCTATTTGCTCTACAAAAGTCAGGGAGAATTTTTGTCCTTGAGCTTTTGTTCAATAATTAGGTCCACTGATTAGGATGCTGCAATTTGGGTTCAGTGACATGGGTCGAAGTTGAGACACATTTTTATCATGATAGATAGCTAAAAATGCCAAAATTATCAGTATTGGTGAAACTACGTCAATTAGAAATAAGTACCCAATTAATTTTCTTGTTTGCTTTCACTATTTACAGACGATCCGATTAGAATAAGTACGTCCATTAGGACGAGAAAATGTGTTCCGAATTGTTACCTCATATCTGTTAAATAGGCTACATTATCTCTAGAAAATACGATGACTAACATCTTTAAAATCAAACTATAACGATCGTGCATGTTCTTTTTAGTTGTATGCTAATGTAGCAAAATGAAAAGTGGTAGATGACGGAACATATTCTTAGCAGTACTTGCCAAACCTTGTTGTAAGTCTGTCAACTGCCTGAAGTTCAATGTCTCTTTTGGAATAGTGCGAACTGTTTCTTCTTTTCCAAGCTAACGAGTTTGAGAACAAGTAACCAAGAAAATGTAAACGAGAAAGAGATGACTTGAAATGTGTTATTTCCGTGTTTCTCTTGGAAATTGCCTGCGGTTTAAAAGTGACAGTTAAATGGTGGAAAGACCAAAATCTGGAATGATCGTCATTGAAAATTGCAGACAAAACCAAGTGAGAGCAGGGAGAGGTTTGTTGCACTGACGCCCGTCGCTTACAAAGGATTAACTTTCTGCAACGAAAGGTAAGTACAAAAATTCTATTATTGTAATCCATTGCTATTTTAGTGCAAATTAATAATCTTTGCTAATATTTCTTACATGTGAGTCAAATTCATATGTATTATTTTCAAGGTGTTTATTGTTCGAACTCCCAGTGCGTTGATACACGTTTTGCTAACGACTATAGTGAAAATGAATTGTTTTTACAGCATTTTTCTCGCAAAAGGTGTTTACTATAAACTGGATATACTGCTAGGTTGCGTACTATTGTAACTTTTTCCTGAATTTTCCCCGTTCTGATGCGAGAAGTATGAATTCATTCGATGAACCTGATGGTTGTTTCAGATTTCCATCTCATATACATGTACTCCTCCATCACCCTCATGTGGTTGTTTCTATTATGATGCTCTATGTCATCTCGCGCTGTAAAATTATGGTCAGATCACAAAGCTACGTGACAAGATACCTTTGTTTGTCCGTTACAAATTTCCACTCTTTTAATTTATTGAAACTCAATGCACATGGATTGTAATTATACTCGTCTGCTGACAGTAAATTGAGGTATTTCTTTCCATTGATTGTCTGAGCTTCTCTTGCTGCTTTCTGTTCGAGGCAGACACTCACTATTGCGATATTCTCTTCGTAAAGTGAATTATAGTGTTCGTATCGTATGCTTTCTATGCCGTGGCATATAATGTCGTTTATTCCCGTCGATTTTAAATTGTCATTTACCATACCCATAGTCGCGTAAGGATTTCGACGTGATTTGGCTTCTCAATTTGATTTTTATTCGTAAAAGGAAGTACCTGGTTAGACTTTTACTTTAATTCTTAAACTTCAACACTTATGATTGCTCGTATTATTTTGAATTAACACCATTATATTCTTGAAACCATGTTGAGCTGACTAGACAATCCCTAGTTCAACGTCTGAGTGTTGTACCAGTTTTATGTGACTTTTAACACACAATAAAAGCATGGTGCGTAATCTTGTCTATTTTTCTCTGACATTGCCAAGTGGTATCACGTATAGCACAGAAGATATCATCTTCGTGAGAGTCTTCGAATGGGTGCTGCAAAAAAATATATTTTATGCTCCTTTAAGTTATCTAAGAATCCTGGGATTTGAAGCACTCTTTAAAGTGTGACTTTTGGGCTCAGTGTTATTGTGTGAACGACAGAATTTTTACTGTCATTTTACCCTGTCATTGTGTAACTTCTTCCCAAGGTCAATTTTTTCGTGTTTGCTACCAACAAACACTTGAGGAGTTGTGTAGCTTGTGCACTGCGAATCATTTTACTCTGTCATACTAGACACATGGGAGCGAATTAACTTTTTTACAGTAGTCTATTGATTTTGCAGAGCAATTTCATTACGGAGCAGTGAATTTACTTCTGGATCATATCTGAAAATGGATCTAGTTCACATTGCTTTTTCTGTTAGTCGAAAATCAACACAAAAGAGTGCGACATGTTGCCAATTGAGTGCAAGTAAGCGAAAAATACCTACATCGTCTCACAGTAATTCAAGAATCAAGAATCCCTACTGTCGCTGAAAAGAGATTGTTTTGGCAAAATTATATATTATGCATTGTTTGATGCTGTGAATAATTCGAACCGTCAGCCTCTTATCACGAGCCTTAAATTTAGTTTCCGTTCTTACTGACATCTTAAAAAACTAAAGCTTGTAATGAGATTATGCTGTTAATTATTGCTGAAATTTGCAATTTCACTCTCAAGCAATTGCACAAGCTCCAGCGAGTCAATATTGAACGTTGAGCCATTGTTTTAAGTGACATAATAACAAATTTTACCAAAGACGGAGCAAGTTTTTTCAAACGAATTTAGTTTCTGAAGTTTTTTGACTTCTGGATATGACCTTGTTCTATTTTCAAGCCGTATTATGAAAAGTGATTAACTTAATGAGTTGTAACGGAGTAAGCTCAGTTATGTCCTGTACAGGTCAATACGCTGTGCTATGTGCAAACGTCCATCACGCCTCGCTCAAAAGCCAGCGTCCAGCACACGTTACCTCGCCGTCCATCTTCTGTGTCTCATTACTGCGCCCCACACTCTGATCAGCTCTGTGCCGTATCACTGATATCGAGGATATAAAACAAAGGAGAAATAATATACTTCTTCGGATCGGTAGAATGTGTTATTAGGTACAGCACGCATGAGATATACGTACGTGCTGTCCAGTGCATGTTGCAACACTATCCATCAACTGCGTCGCCTTGCTCTGCATCACAGTGTTTAGCTCTGTGCAGTGTGACTCAGGCAACTGTTTAGCTCTGTGCAGTGTGACTCAGGCAACTGTTCACCTCTGTGCAGTGTGACTCAGGCAACTGTTTAGCTCTGTGCAGTGTGACTCAGGCAACTGTTTAGCTCTGTGCAGTGTGGCTCAGGCAAAGCAAAGTGTAAAATAAACCTCATTTCCACATGCTGACTGTGTTATTAGATATGGCTCACATGAGATCGGATGGCAAGAGCTAATATTCCCTTGTATTGGTCTTGAAAAAATGTGTACGTCAGCTTGACTATACCCCCATTGTTGTTAGAAGTTGTGATTTTTAGAGGACGGTGGTTCCGTCCATTTGATGAGTCATGCATACATTAATCATATTTAACCGAAACTGAATGGGTGTACACCATTGTAACTTTACAAGTATGTCGAATTTTGTCGGTATTTTCATATCTTGCGTGCATATTGTTTTAAGTTAAAGTGTAATTTACGCTACATGCATGGCCCTCGAACACACGTGATGGAAGTCAGCATGCAGCAGAAGTCGTGCTGCGTGTTGCGTGTGTAGAGTGAGACTTTACAGAGGCTGCTTGCGTGCTGCATGCACTCTCCTCTGTAATTACAATTGCTTAGCGTTGAATCTTGGTGGTGCGACATCCGCCCCTGGCATTTGCGTCAATGTGTAACTTGTTGCGCTCACTGATACTGGAGTGCAGTAATGGTTGGAAGAGCGTGTATTAAGTGTTGAGACCGTCACAAAATGACCTTTTGAATAGAGGGACCACCAGTAAACCTGCGAGTTCATTGTCTTTGGAGTTCAGGTCTGAAGTAGTCATTGTGGTAATCTTAACAGAATTGAGTTCAGGGTTTATATGAATATTCATCGTTCCATAAAATCAGTGTCTCGTTGTTCTTGTCATTGCAATGATAGTGCAACGCTGAAAATTCGTCCTCAAATACATGTTTGCAGTCTTCACTGTATCCTTTGTAGATTTTCCTCAAATTGAAACTCTCGCAATAACTTCTCGACTTCCCCACGAGAATTTTGTTCAATAGTGGCAGCAAAGAACGGCAGAGTGCGGGGCCGGGACTTATTGGCATGAGAAGCATCCTCGCGAGGCTCCTCGTCCTCGATCCCATAATGTTGGTTCCTGCCACGCCAGGAGAAGCACTTACTTCGCCCCAACCCTGACTCGTGTTTGAACTATCGCAGGAATTTTTCTTCAAACCCTGCCGTGAAGTGCATTTAGATGCCTCTCGACTTAGCTGTTTAGTTTACACTGAATGTAGTTACGTTGATGCTGCCATGGCGCAAGCTTCTGCTTGTTGTACTTACGCTGACAAATTTTGGTCGTACGCTGACATGTTATGAAGTTTTTCAATATTTTTCTGGGTACGTAAATGCTTTTGTTACTATAATGCATTTAATATCAGCACTTCCGTAAATCTTCACCTTTAATTAAATTACCGCTAGTAAACTTTTCTTTCATGAAAACGCAACAGGTGAAAGCTATGAAAGTTCGATGTCATTGTCTTTTGTTTCCTGGTAAAGGAGTAATATTTTGAATCATTTTGGGAATATACAGGGTGCGGCAACATAGCTTTCTTTTTTTGAAAATAACTTTCTTTAAAAAAAGGAAGCTCTGTTTCCGCACCTTATAGAATATAATATAATACAAGATTCCACTTGCTTGTCAAAATCATTCTTCAGACTCAAAAGAACCTGGTGCACGGTGTTGTATCGTAGAATTGAGTGCACAGCGAGACATGGTATCATACGTCACAGTTTTTGTTCAGGTGAACATTTGTAGACCATTGATGCTGTCCACACCATAATCCGTACACCAATAGTCTTTATTTTTGTCACCTTTGAAAACAATGAATGCACTATACATTATACATTGCTAATATCTTCCTATAAATATCATTTATATTAAAAATATATTTTCAAAGCTTGAGTAACTTAGGTCGCAATTTCATAAAACTTATGAGGATGAATAACGTCAGTATAAGTCATACTGTTCTTAAAATATGTATCTCAAATGCTTTGAATTAATGTCAAGTTTTGGACAATTTGTATTAGAAGGAAAAATCAACTCTATACGACAAATGCCTTTTTACTCATTTATCATATGAACGCCCAGTATAATGAGTGTTACAGTTCTCTCAGTAATGTCAATGAACTGAAACATAAAGACACAAAATACGCTTGAGATCAGGTTACTGCGCTTCGTATAAGAGCTCCAAGCGTAGGAAAGTTTTAAATGAAATAGAATTGATAATTTCAATTCCTTTGAACGTAACTCGTCGCAACCTTTTAGTCAGTTAACTGTTGAAATTAATCTTCAGGAAATTATTCCGTCTGTGGCCGTTTGAACTCTATGTTCGCATAGCGAGAAAATGTTCTCTTCAAAGCTTATAAAAATCATTTTCTGACTCGATCGTAAACCTGAAGTAATGTGGAAGCCACAGGCGCAACGACATGCCAGAATTCAACTAGAAAATACCACGTGACTGACTGCTGCGCTCCCGCGCTAAAAAAGACATCCTTGTTGAGACCTATTAAGGTTTGAAATTGTCTGAAGTTCGCCAAGAATCATTAGTGTAACTTGCAAAGTTTTATACTTTGTGCTATGGTCTCACGTGATCAGAATTGAGTTCTGTGACCAAAACAGCGCTTATGCTTTTGGAGAAATTCGGGTTGTGAGGTTAATACAAAAATAAGAGTATAAGTTTAACATTGCGATGGCAGCTGCAGCCTTTCTCAAGCTAAAGTGAATTTTTAGTTTTTGAAAGCATAATGCATGAATAGTACGATGTGTTAAGGAATTCTTGATTATATTTTGTCTGGGATCGTTTTTAAAATAGCAAGAGAAAGATCTTTCAGCAAGATGATTTACAATCTGAAAACTTTTCGGTATCAAGAGAAAAATAAAATGACAAATATAGACCAAACCAGTCACAAGATAGAAGCAAATTAAAGACTTGTAGGGAGAATTACAACGAATAATTCTGGGAATATTCCTCAGAAGTTTGATTTGAAGTGAGCGAGTCGAGATGAGTAGGCGACAGTGCCTGAAGTTATTTAAAAGAGCCTTATAAATGTAGTTATCATTATCATTATCCATCTCAAATGTTGATGGAAGGTTTAAGGGTTTCAATGATCATGTCGCATTTCGATTCAAATGTTTAAAATTTATGCGTTGAATATGAAGATACACTAGATTTTCAAACGTTTCATGTGGGAAAATATTTTTGTTAAATAAATGCGAAGTTTAGCAATTAATTTGATATATATTAGATCTGCTGTAACACGATTAGGTTATATAGAGCTACTTCATTTCCTCATTGTTATTTTGCCCTCGGAGGATCGTAGTTCGTTAAATTTCAGGATCCCATTCTAAATTGATGTTCTGTTCACGTAATTTTACGGATAGGAGACTTACATTCTACTTAACTGATGTCCATACAAGATGGGGTAAAATATTTCATGTATTCGTATTTCTTAGGGTTATGTCAGTGTATACTCAAGTAGAGGTTTTCTCCGCACTACTCGTTCACTATGCTTGGACTTTGATTTCAGAGATGCTTGAGAAAACATAAATTTCAACTAACAAAGTTTATATATTCCCATTATTACTTCTCATTATTGTTTTTATTCAGACATTTTAAAACTGATTCAGCATGAAAATAATAAGCATATAAAAACGAACTGTCTGACGAGGTAGACTCTCTTGATCCTGAACCAAACGTTGATTTCAGATCGGCAATGCTTAACGAAGGCAGAATATCCGTTCAAAAATACTTCGCATGAAAAATAGATAATTCGCGGTAGTAAATGCGATCGTTATCTACACAGTTTCAATAGGAAGCTCTTCATTATGCATGCGTTTCGCTAAAGGAAGCCTCTTCAACTGCCGACGCGGAGAAGCGGAAAGCGATCGAGTTTCCATCAAGAGGGAAATTTCGACTAAGTTCTACTAAACAAAAAGATGGGTAACCTTCGATTTAAGTCGCTGAATACTCCATGAGCAAGGCCGTCATTTGCTGCAGTAACAAACTAGAACAAAAGTCGAGCGGTACTTTATTGCAAGCCTCGCGGACTTTGGACGATAGCAAGTTTGTATTACGTCCTCCTACGAAAATAAATGTTTGAAACCAGCTTTTCATGGTGTGATCGTTAAGCGATCGCGCCTTTCTAACAACGACAGTGTTTACAAATGTGTGTTGCAGAAAAAGTGAATATATTCCTAGGATAGCAGATTTATCTGCATTGCATTGTTTGGCATATGGAATGTTTTGGCCAAGAGGCTGAGATGTACGTACAGTAGCGCGTGGATAAACTTCTTTTGTGCTAAAACTTTGATATTTTATATTCAGGAAAACACATAAATATTATGTATGCATAGATGCATAATTTTTCCTTCTAGTGACTGAAATAATTCATAAAACTGAATTTTTTGACTTCTATAGTTTGAACAGTAGCAAGATTGAATACACAGTCTATGACATAACAATCTTACAAGAAACGTTTTACTTAGTACGAATTGGTTGCTGCATTGGCAGTCGAAGTTACTGGATGGTAAACCGTAGACAATTTACTGGGCAGTCCAGGGCTCGAAGGAATCTACATGTTCGTGTTGGTTTCTCCCCAGAGAAATTACACGGTGGATCAGATTACTTTAGCGAATGCATTTCGGATTGGGTGAAGACAGCGTGTATCTTTTCTTCACATCCACCACGAGCGTTTGATCTCAGAAGTGATTTACTAGTACCTGACTTTAAAGCTTGGGGGACTGTTGAAAGCGTCTTTGAAATGAGTGCAGAAACGATGTTAAAAAATGGAGACTTGGTTATAGCACATAATGTCATTGGGGTGATAAGGTGGATGTATCAGAATAATATGCTGTGCTGAAAATATGGTTTCGTCAGAGAGTAAAATGTATGTAAATAAACACAAAATAAATGAGCACTAGGCAATGAAATATGTTTTCTTCGCAAGGATACTCAGATATAAAAATGCTCCCAAATTTTATAAATACTAAACATTGCATTGTGTACGGTTGCATCTAAAATGCGTTAGTTTCCACTTAGTGTGGAAAGTTAATTGACTTTAAAAACGAACTCTATTAGAGTGCATAATCGAAATTAATACTAAAAATAAAACGCCTGCTAGAGTGGGGAGAAGTTGACGCGTTCAAAAGAATTCTTGCATGTCATCAGAAATTACTGAAACTTACAGCTTAACACGTTGGTTGCGATTGTCCAGCCGGTGCAAATCTTTACTTTGTACACATAGGCACTAAAAGACTTGGAAAAAATTACAGAACCTAACCTAAGTGACCCACCGGTGGGTCGTATCGCACTCAACGTGTTAAATAATTCACATGCCGTGACTTCAAAGAATGGTAATGAACTTAAGGGATAACTTCGTGCTTGACGGTGAACGCCAGTGGTGTAAAGTAAGATTGGTAGAATGAATGGTGCGGAAATTTACGTTGAAAACTTATTTTTAACACAAGCAGTTATCAGTTTGTGGATGTATTTGAAGAGAAGACGCAGGCGTGTTGGCGGAGAACTTATTTTTTGTAGCAACGACAAAGGCCTAAAAAATGTTCAGTGGAACCAAAAATTGATAATTATCGTAGAAGATAGTGGAAAATTGTTATAGTGTGTGAATGTTTGATTGATTTTCACGGAATAAGATTAAGTGTTCAACTATCTGCTTGATATTTGATTTAACCAATCTCTGCAGTACCAAAAACAAGGAATTTAGCTTTTTGTTCCATTAATGCATCGCCTCTTCCAATTATCGCTGGAAAAATAAGGATATAAATGTGTGAGCTTTCAAAAAAGCTGCGCGAGTGCCGTTGAATTAACTAGATGCCTGAAGGCACGGTTGCATTAAAACCGTGCGGTATGATGTAGTCAGACTCGTGTGTAGAAATATGAAGAGCTGTTTGGCATGGTGTGCAGTAGTTGTTTCTTCCCAAACGGTGTGTGAACCGATGTTGAGTTGTGGTTCGATACAGGGCTTCACAGTTCGATAAATCATCGTATCTAGTATCTTCCATTGTGATAGCATCAGCCCCGGCATCAATGTTGACCCTCGTGCGAGACATACAAACACGCCCTGATTTTGCACCGTGCTCTTCGCATGTTTACTCAGCAGCGCCTGCATGCCTGTAGCTCGTCCTCAGGTCGGGGGCGTGCATGCCCCGCGCCCTTGGCTGCTCCGCTGGAGGGGAGCTGGGCCTCGGCGTGAGGGCGGGGCGGTGCTCCACAAGAGGGGGTCCGGGCACACCAGCCCCTCAGGAGGATGCTGCTGGGGATGTTGCCGCCGCTGCCGCGCCATATTGATCTTTCTCTTGCTCGCTCTCTCAGATTCTCTCTTCATCTCGCTCTTTTCTCACGTTCTCTCGCTCTCTCATTTATACTCGCTTGTTTTTTGTAATTTTCTTATTTTCTGAATTGCAAGCCTTCCATTCTAATTCTTGCGTTTCCTCTCACTAAAGTTCTTTCTACTTAGTCACTCACTTTGTCCTTTTATTTCAGTAACTTTGATTATCTCTTTCTATTTCCTCTTTCCCTTTTCCCTCTTATTAGCTAGTGTACGTTTATTTTAACCATCTCTTTCTTTTTCAGTTCTCTGTACGTGTTCACATAGTGCAGTTCATCACTGTTTCTTCCTTACCGCATTTTTTTCGTTAAAATTGTTTAGTTTTTCCTATTTCTTCTTTCGCTTGAATTTGTGATGTCATTTTGTAGAAGAAGTGGATTTTCTATGCCTTCACAGTTTTATTTGTGTGCTCACTCCCCTGAACCTTCCTGTGGCCCGCTGATGCTCTCTATTTACATTCCCTCTCTTACATCGCGTCCCCTCTGCTTCTTGTAGAGGGCACATGAGGGAAGAAAGGGAGAGCTTCATTTAGCTCAATTGGATCTTTTGATGCTTTCAAGACAGAAACAACATTTTCTGTACAGATATTAATTGAGGAACTTAAATCGGGATGAAGCGGTATTATTTGAGAACAGATTCTTCCCATACTTGCGAACGCTCAACTTGAAAACTGGATACATAGGAGCAAAGTTGTCTTCAAGCTCAAAGGTAGTTCGTGTGGATTATCTTCAAAGTAGTTCGTGAAGATTGTCCTCAAACTAATTCGTAAGGATTATACGCAAGGTAGTTCGTGAGATTGGCGTATATAGTAAACAATAGTTATGCTTTACTGCATCACGTGGACTCGTTCGAAGATGTGATTTGAACTCTCTAGAAAGTTAAAGTTTTGTGATTGTTTCCACGTATGTTGGTCGTTATAAGCACTCTAACATGTCGGATGCTGAACTCAAAAGCAGTGGGGATGCAGTTGGTAGTGCTAACGAACGTTACGAAGGAAACACAAGTGGACATAGAGGTTAAGGATCATATTTTTGTTACGATTATAAACTTTACTTCCTGTGCGTGACAGTTGTTCACAGCACAAAAAAAGACATCGAAAACTCTTCTTTACATCAGTTCATCTGAAAGTACAGCTGGTTGTCATTGAAATACAAGTCCGTGTACGGATAAACGAACACATGCACTTAAGAACAACTTAATGAAACTGAAGCGTTTCGTGACTTGGAGACTTGATGAATCAAGTTAACGTTGAGACAACGTCGTGACGACGTCTGCGTCCTGAATAGCAAGTAATTGGTGAGGTTCTTGGCGTCTGATTTTGTTGTTGCTTAGATTTCTCGGTAGTTTTGTGAACAATCGTACGAGTTTCTCGGTTTAATTCTTGCACCATAGTACATGAAACCAATGCTTATATAATCAAGATCTGTAATTGGCAGAAAACTGTTACGAGCTAATGAACACTGTTACGGCATGGGACTTGGATATAAACCCAAGAATGGGCCAAACGGCTCGTTTCTATTGCCTAATTCTATTCTAATGGACAGAAATTGTCTGTGCTGTCTTAAACAAGCTAGCATTTCTTGGCTGTCATTATTGATCGTAGAAGTCCAATAGTTCGGATGAAATAAATTCCAAAGCATCATTTTGTCAAACCTAATTTGGTTTTTGGTGGCCGTTTTTAATGAAGTTATTCGTGCCAATGAATCTAATTTTGAATTAAGGTTTTTGTAGCGTTATAAAAAAGTTCACTTGCATCTGAAATTGAATTCTTGCATATTTTTTTGTTCATTTATAACTGTTAACTGTGTGACATATTTGTATTTTATAAATAAAATTGTGACTGATTTTTTTGCACCTTACGGTCTATAGTTACTGTAAAAGCATATTTTTTACCTATTGTCATAGTTATTCACTAATGCAGGCTCAGCACAATTGCATGGAAGCACTGAGGTATTCTCATATTTTAGTTTCGCTCAAAAATTCTATTAGAGTGTTTACTCCGGGTGACAAAATTTAATGCAGTTGCTAAAGCTGTTGTTGTGTTTGCTTGTCGAGCCGAGGCCCTTGAGAGCCGCACGGAGCCAGCGTAAGTTATGCAGTCACTACTCCTGCCACTAGTTACTGTGATGACTGAGTGCCTTCTGGACTCCTGCTACTGGTTACTGTGATGACTGAGTGCCTTCTAAACTGCTGCCACTAGTTACTGTGATGACTGAGTGCCTTCTGGACTCCTGCCACTAGTTACTGTGATGACTGAGTGCCTTCTGGACTCCTGCCACTAGTTACTGTGATGACTGAGTGCCTTCTGGACTCCTGCCACTAGTTACTGTGATGACTGAGTGCCTTCTGGACTCCTGCTACTAGTTACTGTGATGACTGAGTGCCTTCTGGACTCCTGCCACTAGTTACTGTGATAACTGAGTGCCTTCTGGACTCCTGCCTCTAGTTACTGTGATGACTGAGTGCCTTCTGAACTGCTGCCACTAGTTACTGTGATCACTGAGTGCCTTCTGAACTGCTGCCACTAGTTACTGTAATCACTGAGTGCCTTCTGGACTGTTGCCACTAGTTACTCTGACCAGGATGTTTTAGTTCAAACTTTCCTCATGCAATCTATGTGTTCCACGGTCAAAATATGGAACAACAGCCAGGACATTCATTGCATGAAAATTTTGGGAGCTCTGTAAAGAATCTGGGCTGCCAGTTTTTTTTCTTCTCTTTGGTAGTCCGATACTTTGAAAAATACAAGTATTGCAAATTTCGACGCAGCTATCCATGCTCTCCTGATGTCGAGAGTTCATTTTGAAGGTACATTCAGAGTTTTTAGTTGTCGAGGGAGAATTCGTTGTGAAAGTACACTCAGAATTGTTAGTGTCGGGAGAGAATTGGTTGTGTATGTACACTTAGAATTGAAGGGTGGACAGCACTAGTGGACTACTTGCATTTTTTCCCACGGGAAAAAATGCAAGTAGTCTACTAGTGCTGTCCACCCTTCATATAGTAAACTACTGGATCGTAATCGCCTCTGTCAGCGCTGTGTTAGCGACAGCACGGGAGTGGACTACTTGCATTTTTTCCCGTGGAAAATATATTATATTTACCACGGGAAAAAATACAAGTAGTCCACTAGTGCTGTCCACCCTTCAATTGTCTGACTCACTGAAGTGACAGGCCTCGATGGGATTTCCTCATATAGCTTTCTTTGCTGTAATTCATGACTCCTTTTCATTTGCATATAAACCTGACTTATGGTTGCTGCAACTTTACATTACTCTAACGACGTTCATTAACGTTGTGAGATTGACTCGTTTCCAAGTATGGGAGGAGTAATTGTTCTGAAGTCTTACGCTATGAATTTTAATTCAGAATTTTTTTGGGGATTTTGACATCGACGAAATCGTTATTTCAGTTATTATCCGATTGACATCGCTGTTTGTTCGCATGCAATAATATAGCGAAGTTGATCAAGTGCTGGCAGATTTGTCTCTCTATCACCGGTGCTTTGATTTAGAGGTTACGGAGAATATTGTCTACTAATTCATTTATTTGTCGGGACCTAAAGTTAATGTTGTTAAGGAGGAATTTTTACATGCAATACTTAGTATGATATTTTCTATAATAACCAAATCTCATGGCACAGCTGATGCCCAGCAATACTTAGCACCAGATACAAAAGAAAAAACTGAAGTTTGCCAAGGAACGAGTAACTTGTTACTTTCAGTATTGTCTTGTAAAATGTGATTCCTCTCGTGGATAGTCACTCATTTTGTTTAACTCTTTTTCGATATTACTGTTGTGTGGCAACACAGGGTAATGTTATTTTGTTGTGACTTCTTGAGTATCATTGTTTTACCACACAATGCAGCACAGTGACGTGTCTTGCACTCTTTCACTTTTGCCCATTTTATAAAATGTGACCGGTGATGAAGTTGTTCGTAACTTTCTGAACAGTTCAGCTACGAGCTTTGGTCACCAATTAGAAATAAATTTTTCTAGTTAATTGCTCAACTTTAACTCACGGGAGACAAAATTGACGGTTGCAGAGCCTTGGATCACATGAAACTTTAGGTTTCTTCGTCGGGGCGTAGGGGGAAAGTCACATGTGGGCACGAGGTGTGTGGTCTTTTTTAAAATTCCGTAGAACCAAAGAACTTTTATCAATACTTTTGTGCTATGTTACGCATTATCGAAAATATCGTAATTTTATCATCAGAGCTTGAAATAAAGTGGTGTAATATAATTAATATTATTAGTTAAATTTCATATCGGTATTCAGATGAAACTGTTCCTGTAAATACTTGCCAGTAATACAAGTATTGAATGTTAGAATGAGTGTCTACAATTACAGTATATGCTACAGTTTGCTACAGTTTATTTTTTCATTATTTCCAAATTACAATGATACTCTTTATAGTGTGAAGCCCTTTATAAATGGCCTCTTAGTTATTGTCGCTTAGCTGCAAGGTATCTCAATTTGTATATAACTCAGATTCGAGGGAATGATGCCAATCAGGAAACCATCTTAACAGTTACGTGGTCAACTATGTATTGTCAAGCAAGTGCTTTTCTTTGTACATATTCGTTTTATCAAAGTATCTCTGACAATATCCCTCTCAAAACGTCCTCAGTTTGCCCCTGCTGCTGTGTCTTGAAGGGCAACCAGCAGCAGTAACCGCCAGTCCTTGCAAGTGATGATGTTGCGGTGTTAAGTTGTTCTTCTAACCCTAGAACGAGGCTCTTTTTTACCATTTTAATCTCAGTGTGGCTATTAATATTTGCAACAAACTCCTTCAGTTCTACTATACTTATGCACCATGTAACACGGCTGGGACTATATTAACGGTCTCAGTAAATGTTGACATTGGTGCCGGGCTCGTGATTATGTCTCGAGTCTGCTTCTGCTTCCGTCTTGTGTCCTTATTTTAATATGCCTTCAACTGCAGGCGTGTGTGCCCAGCTAAATGGGAGGACACGTGAGATTATGGTTGCCCCTCAAAGGACTTGATTTTATCAGCTCATCTTACATGAGAGCATTCAGGGCACTTTGTGGGACCCTTTGCAGTCTGTGATGTACGTGATTTGCCAAGTTGATGTGCCTTGTGTGTCCAGATGACACGTTAACTAGCAGTTGATGCGGTGTATAAGGAACTATATGTCTAGGCGTATCATTACCTTAGTAAGAGACCAGTCCCGTCCGTCTGACACCATCCAAAAAAACATATATTTCCTATGCTATCCTTTCAGTGATTAGATGAAGGAAAATTAGCGCTTAGCTGTAAATACTAACGTGTTCTGAATAAAATAGAGACGAACATTAATAGTGAGAAATTCTGTAGTTGCATGTGAGACTTCAAGCTACGTAAATATGACACCAATGTTGTCATCAAAATACAATCGCGGACTTCAGATTGCTTTCTTATTATGGTTGTGATTTTATTTCATTAATAAACATTTACTAGAGATTCACCCACTTTTGGCATTTATTCTAAAATGAAACAGTTCTTGCAGGGGTGACTGCTCCCTTATTATAGCAGTGGTGTCCCGTATAGTGTTTATCATACAATAGTTCATTTAGGTATGTATGTTATTGTAAACATTGCATTGGTCTGTTGTTAATAATGAGTCATCATTTGTATTCCCATTACTCTGTCTCATTGAATTTTTATGCGTATTGTTTGATTCTATGTACATACATAGTGTAAAAAATCGCTTTTAGTCACTTCTTTTGTCTGATTTCAACTAACTGTACGAATCTATTTGCCATTTTTCTATAATTTTAGTACGATTATGTTATTTTGTTGCACTTGTTCTTATTTTCCAAACGAACTTCGAAAATGTGCTTTGAAATGTAAGATTTTGTTTAACACACTCGTATTCAGAGTAATGAACTATGAGTGGAAAATTTCCTAGAAGGTCGAAATATTCTTTCATAAGCGTTATTGTATGGAGCTAATAAAGTTATCTTTAATGTTGATTTGGATCAATCAATACTCTGATGGATTACGCTATGGACAGACTGCGTGCATACGTAAACATGGGTTTTGATGAACATTTTACTGCTGCATTTTCTGATTCCTGAAATTTGTATAGGATAGTATTGTACCAGCCATGCGGTTTATACGTAGGCTTATCTTTACAACTTAAAAAAATATTTTATTATTTTGTGACAAAACTTGAAAAATCATTGATCTGTTCCGTAAATCACTGGTATTTGTAGTACACTCAAGTGCTCCATTAATTTTTGCTTCAAAATTCAAAGCAAATGCTTTACATTGTTTAACACGTTGCCTCCGATTGCCTGATTGGTGTAAAACTTCACTTTGTACGCATAGTTACTAGAAGGATCTGAAAAAATTACAGAACCTAACCTAAGTGGTACACATACGTACCACTTCGGAGTCAACGTGTTAAGTAAAGCAGCTGGTGTCAAGGCAGTGAGTGAGGATCGATGACCATCACCGTCAGTCTGGCCTGTGTTCATCGTCTTCGTAGTCTGCATCAGCTGCCACGTCACGTGCATCATGTGGCAACGATGCTTCTTGCTTGGGGATGCATTGCATGGCAATAATGCTTCTAGCTTGGTAATGCATCGCCTGGCAATGATACTTCTTGCTTGGGGATGCATTGCATGGCAATAATGGTTCTTGCTTGGTGTTACATCTCATGGCAATAATGCTTCTAGCTTGGTGATACATGGACTTATGGGAAGATGGACTTCGATTTAGCTACAAGCTTAACAAGTCAGCGCCAAATTTAGGCCCAATTTGAGTTATACGCAATGTTTCCATTTCATGATATAATAGCACTTATTTAGTATCTACTTATTTAGTATGTATGTACATATTTAGTATTTACTTTTGTTCTAGTTTAGCACGTTATTATTGAAAAATAAATTAATATCACAGTTACGATCATTTGTTCCACTAGCTGCAAAAACATTCTCTTTATGAACTTGTTCACGTGTGAGGAAGCGAATAAACTGACCGTGTCATTGATTCTAGTCTTTCACAAAATAACATCTATTACGTCTCAGCGAATTCGCTAAATCCGTGTTAAAGTCAGAGAAGCTTGCGAAGCTGTTTGATGTATGGTTGGATCAGGGTTTAAAAATTTGACCTTCTCGTTTTGTCTTTTTTAGGTCTCTTTTACGAGTGTTTTCTGCAGGAAATCTGTTTACTTCTTGTTTTAATTCTTGTCTTTTTGCGTCACTCAAGCGCATGCGTTTTTTCACTATGTTCGTAGATTATTGCCATGTATTAATCTGATCTGTTTATTCGTTGAAGATCTGAATATTCTTGCCTGCAGTTTCTACGTATAAAGTCTCAATATTTTTCTATTGAACTTTAACCTTTGCTCACTTTACTCTACTGTGGGTTTGCGAATAAATAGGTCGTGAGTTTCTGTAACAATCACAATTACTAATATCTTTTAATATATCTCTATTTGCTGGACTGCAAATTACGCACTTGTGGTAATTAACTTAATTCCCGAACTTTAGTGGCAGTAATCGTGCAATTAAATTCATAAATTTTGTTTCCTTTATGCCGCACCTCAGTGTCGCACCACAATCCATTCATCCATCCTTTGTTGCCAGCCGCTGGGATTGTTTGTCTGTGACCCCACACATCGACCTAAGCAGTGTTACGAGGAGGTGGATGCGCTCGATTGGGGAGTGTCCTTTTTTTGTTGCATTCTAGTTTTCTGTATCACACATGTTCATTTGAGTTCACAGATGTACGTTTGCTGAATGCACTTTTCTAAACCTGGAGCATTTTCATGGAATTCTGATGATTACATCCACTTTTTCGTATTCTTTCAGTTGCAGGGAAGAATGTGTGATGAAATTCATGATGAAATCGTCATGTCTTCACATTCACTCTTTTGATTTGGAAGTATTTTCGTCCTAAACCCATTCAATTTCCCGGTGTGATATTAATGTTCAAGATATTCCTACTTGTACGGATTTTCCATAGTGGCAGCGTATTCTCGATGCACGAGTAAAATTTCGCATTGGAAAGAAACGTTCATTCGTAGACTCGTGAATAAATTATTGCAATTAAAAGTACAGGTGCAAAACTCGTTTCAGATTTATGGAAGCGAAACAGGAAATTTACACTTACAAAAGATGGCCTGAATTAATTCGAGGAAGACTGTAAATCAAATCGAATCAGACCTCAGTGTATTGCTCGTGTTTGCGTACATTCTACACCTCATGAATATCTTTAAGATTTATTAAAAATTATCTCCATCCTTTCGCTTAAGGCACATGGTTTTTTATCACCGTTGCTCTCTGTCATAACTAGGTCAGTACACTATACTTCAATATTGCGTACCACCATTAAATATGACTTCTAAATGCTATCCACGCCTGTTGTAGGACATGACGGACTGCATTCAAGTCTGTTCAAAACGCCGTTCCGCAAGAAACGTTCCATCAAAGATTCGGTCTTCTCTTGGATACAGCACGCACACGTTGTGCCATTCAACATTAGAACATAACCTCCACGGGTGTGGTTTCATTTTATGGTGCTCTGCATTTACATTGAGAAGGAAGACGTACGTTGGCCCCGCCACGTATATATTATGCTGAGTGCCACGAGAGCAAAACTTGGCACTGCACTTGGAGCTCTGCCAAGGCATGAGAGAACACTTGAAGTTGTCACGCGGACAAGGAACACTTGAGGCCGAGCCTTAGAGGTCTTTATGAGACTCTTGTGCTTGCTGCAGGCTGCGATCTGAGTGCACAAGTTCCTTTGTTATTGCAGCCTTTACTCATCTGTAGAGAGCTGCATAAATCAACCTACACGTGATATTAACACCTGCATTTTTCACCACAGAGTGTTCGTTTGAGGGAATGTATGTATCTTCTCACTCACGTGTGGATAAGCATATGAATGTCATAATTTGCACCAGGTTATGGGGTTGTACGCTTTATTTCATTTTGAAGATTAAATATTCCTGGTTTGATTGCAACCTTTACTCACGTAAACCTCAATTTGAGTTAAGTTTTCGATATAAACGAGTTTGTTGAAGCGATGATCCGTGAATTTACGTCTATCGAGGTGCAGGCGACACCACAAATTGATAAAGTTCAAAGCATGATGAAAGCAAACATGTTACCTGATGAACGCTCTAAATGAGCAGTTTCTTTTTACCTGATTTTTTCTAGTTTTCTACCGTGTACCAAAAGTAGGATTAATTTTACTTATTTTTGTTTGCAAAGCGCGAGTTACGGGTCATTGATTAGACGTGCTAAGTACAAAGGGTTTACAGTCTAATTAAGTTGTTGATTAAGGAGTTAGAACGTGTGTAGTTTAAACTTGCAAAAAGACAACTAGCATCACAGGGAACAAAGATCGAGTGATGAAAGAAACCTGTACATTGACTGAATTATAGTGTTTGGGGGAGACTCGCTTCGAGAATTAAATTTTCTTGAACATCAAGGACGTAGAGTTAATGGGTCTAGCTTCTATCGTAGTTTGTCATAAATACATTCAATTCAAGAGAACTGAGATGCCTCTACTTCTGAGGGGCTTATCAAAAATGGCTACTTCCCGAAAGGAAAAGTCTTTGGGTATGTATGGATCATTCGATTGTTATGCTCCAGAACGTTGTGAGAACGAGTTCTTGGTAACAGTGATGTTATGTCAATAGCATGTTATTCACACCATGAAATGTGATGTTCATGTTCTCCTTTACGTCAGGTTGAGGTAAACTAGAATTTTTGCATTATCTTATTTACAGATGCAGGGAGTACAAAAAATTGCTGTTGCGAAGTCGTTGTCTCAGTAATGTCCATTTGGTCCAAAGTTTCAGCTGAGAAATTTTTTTTTTCTTAGTAGTCATAAAAACCTTGATCTCCTTAAGGGGATAAAGAGCTTACACCTGACTTTCTGTCTGCTCATCAGCTGGCAGTGTCTGTTCTCATCGATTGGGTTGATGTTATTGTAGTTTGTCCTAACCGCATGATCAACAGCAGTAATTGGATCAATAATAGTATGTTGTGTGCTCAGTGTTTTAGTTTAGCAAACCTCACTTCTCTGCCAGTCTTTTTGCCTTTCCGTGGGGACAGCCGGCTTCTGGAACAAGGAATAGATCGCACATGCGCGATGCAGTTTCCGTCTAATTTCTTCCTCAGTTTCTGCTTCTTGAGATGATCTCTGCCCCTCTATTGAAGATGGTAAAGCACTCAATAGTTTCAATAGCTCTAAAAAAAATTGCGTACTGTTTCAAATTTTTTCATGCTGCGGTTCAAGAGTTTTGCTTTTGGAAACTATGATCAAATTATCTCGAAGCGTAGATAATCAACCTGGGTTTATAAAACTCGTTAGAATTTAGATTTGGAGGATAGTTAGGGTCAACGGATTTTTACTTCCGTTTTTTTGTTATGTGAGTCAAACTTCGGCCTCCATGAAACAATGCGCACAGAGCGCATCTCTGAAAAGTTTAGGTGGTGCAGAGCATACTAAGTTGAAACAACTGCCGCTTACAAACTACGGGGTGTTTTAAAAAATATACCAACGGTTTGACCGGCCATTTCTAGGAAAAGAACCTTAAAATTGTCTTTTATGACACTTAGTTTTCTTAAATTTGTTGTTATTTTCTTTATTGTAAATCATTAAACTTGTATCTATATAAATAAACATCTAAATCAATACGTAATATGAGTAACAGGCAACCAAAATGTGAATATAGTTTTTGGGACATGCTGTGTTGGGCTTGTTGGGTGTCTGGTATGATAGTTACATGAAACGTCTGCATGTAAACGTGTAAGCGTTTTATACGAATGCAACATGTAATTGACAAGTACTCTACGTAATAAATTCTGAAATTGTTTTTTTTATGTTTGCAATGATCATGCAAACAAAAATTTGAGAAATAAACTCTTAAGCATTTGTGTAGAAGTTACGAACTCCAATTCACAATCAATGGATGCGTTTTGAGCGAGCGACTGTTTATATTTTCCGTTTTGAGGACAAGAAGTTTTGGAATACTAACGATGTCTAAATAGTGTTGTGATCAACAGTTTTTGCTTGTTTGTTCTTCGTGTTATGCACTCCTAAAATGTTGTTGTTGGGACTCCTTCAACGTTTCATGTGTGACTTATTAACAAGAGTTAATAACTATCTTAACTAGAGAATATTTTGCTTCCTCATTTAAACACATTACGATGATTCACTTGCTGCGGACGTCACGTGGTATATTATTACTAATTTAAAATATGGCATAACTAAACTCTTACTTATACAATTGTGTTGTGTCTTTAATGAGTTTGTTTTTTGGAGATGTTCTGCAGCGTGTTGCATTTCATTCGTTAATGAGAGAATGAGAATTATTATCGCAGAGAAGATTACTAATTAAACAGACTTTCAAACTTTTCAAGTAGCTGTTATTCAGAGAACATTGTCTAATAGTGCTGTTTGTTGCATTAAATTCGAATGGCTGTTTGGATGACTCGAATTTAGCTTCAGAATCTGTGAATGTCAAATCTTTCAACTATTGCGTTGTTCCTCAAAATATATTGACGCATAGAAGAGTTGCTTTATCTCGTGACTGAGTGGTCTCAACGAACATATCAATAATTTTGTTGTTAATGTATGATAATTTTGTATAAGTATGATTCAAAATTAAGTTCGGTCAATAATTATCAATCAGTTGTTCAAAGTAGATTATAAAATTTGTTCATGGTCTGTCTTGATATCAGGCCATAACGTGTAAGTATTGTATTTAAAAATTTCACAACCTTTGCAAATGCTTTACTTGCTTTATAGGATCTACAAAATAAAGATGTCTCGTCAATTGAACGGAATCGTTGTAAGTTGACGAGTTGTTATTGTGGTATGTAAGGAAGCAGTAGTACTAGAAACTTGTTTCCCTTCTTTCAGAAGATACAACAATCAAGATTTTGCTATTCAATAAATGGTTCATTTATGTCCAGTATGTCGTTCTCGAGCAATTCACAGATTCTGAAGTAAATCCTTAATGGCATCGCCCTGTCATCAACTTAAACTCAAATTCTGAAGACAACTATTTGCGACAACTGCTTGGCAGAGACAGATATGAGGAATGATATAGGATGAGGAATGCACATCGGTAAGAACACCGTGAAAAGGTTTACTCGCCCGAGAGCAGAGCGGATAGTTAGGCTCAAGTAATTCTGAAAGGGAAAATAAACGTACTATTAATTTAAAGAATTAATAGAAATCGGACCAAAATTTCACATCCAAATTTGTATTTGTAATTCCTGATGTGATTCAAACTCGTTTTGAAAATTTAATTTTCAAGAAACGATATTCGTCAAGTAGTGTTAATTAGATTTAGAGAAAACAGTAGAAGGAACCGACTGGAATCTTTCAATGATGCCTCTTGCGATGACTTTAGTTATATGCCATGTAGGAATTTATTTAAATGTCATACAGGACTTTATTTAATGAATGTGCCAACTGGCAACCTAATATGTAACGTTGTAAGGAGCAAAATGTAATAACGAAAACTAGAAAATTAAAATACATCTCGAATGTTCCAACCAAAAGCTACTCAAACAAGCATCAAGACAAGATAATATAAAGGAAAGAGATCCAGAGCCAACTCACAACTTAAAATAGAAAAGCAAAGAACCTGTAAGGAAACACTCCCTGCATGATTAAGTCGCTCTCCAGCAGCAGCTACGGGCGTATTCACGGCCGTAACCGGGGAACGATCGAACGTATCTGCGGAACGAGCATCGGATGGGCCTTTAAGTGCCCTGCTAATGATACATCCAGGCTAGATTAAGTTACCAGGAATTCAGCTACTTTTCAATTTTGATTAGCTTCGCATGGAATAAATACGGTGTGAGCGTTTGAAAAATATTAGTCAAACTTCGATGTATAGAAGAATATTTGAAAGTTTTGAGGCATGAAGAGAAATTGTAAATACCTCTTTCAAGACATGAATTATTTATATGCTTCTTTTACATATATTGGTATCTATACTTTTAGATAATATGGTCTATTATATCATTTGTCTCGAAATTCAAATAATGAACCAGTATGTGTGTCATGGTCAGTTTTAGCACCGAAATTGAAATAATATATATAATTTGGAAGAATACATCATATCTTTTTAAATTCAAACAATTTCACTCTGAATTTTCAAAATTCAAACACTTGGCAATCGTCTTGCAAGAGTATCTTTGTGTTATATTGACGTCGTAATTGAAAGACGATTTTCCTTTACTTCTCATGTTGTTGCATGGTCGGCACTGCGCTGGCTTTGCCGACGACTTTCTGTTCGATAATTCTGTTCCGTTCTTTGTGACTCGCAATAAATTCCCTTTCAATTGACTATAAATTGAAGACTCTCCTCTTATTGCCCCTATCTTGGCCAGGATTTTTTGACTTCACTTTAGTTTTTTGAACTAGAAAATTGTACTACTAACGTTTCTGGTATGGCTTCGAGATACATGCGTTCATTGATTATTTCTAGTAGTTGTAGAGATTCAATGTCGTATTTATCGCCCTGCCTCTCTGTGTTTGCAGTTCATTACTATACTGAAGTACGTTTAGGTTTACTAAGGAATTATCGTATTGGTCATCACACCTATCGTCATCTGGTTAGACCTATTATGTTGTGTATTACGATAGACACACTGAAACTCCACACTCATACACTTGTTAGTTGACTTTGTATCATAAACTTAAGAGTTGATAGTGTTTCCTACACTAAAGATTTTTACACTATTCAGTGATACGGAAAGAACATCAAATCCAGTCCATGTAGCGGTGGAACTAATTGGTTTACAATGATTTGAAGGCGTTTGAAACAGATTGCAAAGAGCGCGATGATTTAGCATTGCATCATAAAACGCGTCCAACGTACACTCCCATGAAAAGTTTAATCAAACCAAAAAAATAATTTATTTTTCGATATCTAACAAAAAAAATCGATTCTTTGATCGTTTTTAGAAACAAAAATTTGAATAGATTTCCATCAAATTCAGGTATTCACGAAATTAAAACTGGAAATTTGAACTGGCTGAATACTCGAGGCCTGCATTGTATAGATATGTAACTGGGGAAGTACAGCAGCGAACTTGATCATGCCATGCGCTTGGTCTACGTTGGGGAAAAACGCTACTTATGAATATATGTACTGTCTTTTAATTAATTTATGAATATACTCCTGTTAACGATATTACTCCTAGCGCACGTATCAGTTAGAATACTTCTGTGTATTCAAATTGTCATGCATGAATAGTGGAACGGAAATAATGCGTTCCAATTACGTTTGTATCAAGATGAATAAATGTTGAATTATTAAGTCGTTAGTAAATCATGTTATTCATTCGTAGATATGAACAGCGAATCTTGAAGCTAAGATTTATACCTTAGGGCAAACTTCAACTTCACTATTTTATTAGTCATACCCAAATTTTCCCCGTGCAAAGCATTTCTAGTTTTGCATGTTTTTTAGTGTTTTACAAATGCGTTCAATACGTTTCACTGAATTGAATTTCAAATCTATTTGCGTTATACCCTTGGCTTCGTTTTATTTTTAGCCGGATTTTCTGTGCACGTATCATAAATTTCGTGGAATCCACAAAGCTTTCAGTAATTTTGCCTAGTCCCTGACGGTCACATGCGGGAATTAAATTAATTGGTTAAGCAACTGAGGGCTTGTGCGACTTCGTATCAACAAGCCACGTTTCCGCTGTTATGCCCATGGAGCGCATAATAACACGTATATTTATTGCTAAATGTTGGTCTGTTTCGTGGTATTATATTCAAAAAGTAATATTTTCCTAGTATTTGTCGAATTTTTCCTTCAAGTATTAATTTGTATTCAATACAAAGAAATAAAATTCCATGGTATCCCGCCCGATGGTAATTGTACGTAATTGCTGGTTGTTTTATTTCAACAGCAGCATAATTTGGTTACCCTTCCAGTGCTGCATCTTATACTTCACAATATCTAATTTCCAGTTTTTTTATGAAGCCTCTCCATTGTGGAGTGTTTGCTGTGATAGCTAAGTCGAGCTTGTATAATAAGTGTCACTATTTCTACATAAGGCTCGAAGTTCATCCTCTCAAATTCATTTTGCAGTTTCACAGAAGAAACACAAGAATACGAATTGAGATTTGGAGTAAAGATGTAGAATAAGATGGACATAATGATAAATTAAGCATGGAAGGAGTTATTGTTACTAATGTGCAATAATTTATGTGATTTCACTTCTCCCTTTATGCTCTAATCCACTTAAACATTATTTTTTAGTGCTACTTCTTGTAACGGAGCATTTCTTCTTTAACTCATGCCTTAACGTCAATTTGATGCTATTTTCGTTTTTTTTCATCCTAATTCTATCAAGTTAATTTTATTCAGCAATTGTCTCATTTCATGTACAACAACTTATTATTACTGCGTGTCCATTTCAGTTCGTTCATTTGCTCAAGTGACTTGTCTTCTGCAGTCAGCTAAGCTTCCGGAATCGTGTAGTCTATATTGAACCAATCGTGTTCCTCGGTTAACCCTTTAAGGCAGGGTGGGATACTAAGTATTCACTAATTTAGATTCATTTGTTGCATGATGTACATCAAATCTTGTGCCTCAAAGAGTTAAAAGCTTATTTTTATGCCGCCGAGTTTCTCTGTCCTTCTTTTCGTTCATGGGTAAGCGCCAAGGACTACTATTATAGTAGTCCTTGGTAAGCGCACTCTTTGCAGCAAAGATTTCGGTAGGATTCGAGTTATACATAGAAGTAGTGCACATAATTGGGATTCAGACAACTCTGGATATAAGATAAACAGTTAGAAACAATATACATCAAAACGGGTCTTTAGTGATATACATCAAAACGGTACCTGCATTTGTGCTCTGCTTTGTTCTGATAACTGTCTTAGGTGCGAATTCCATTCTCAACTATTTTCATTCATCTGACGTTCAGTGTTAAATCTTTCACTTTTCTCTTCATGTTAACTGTGCAAAACTTCGCTCTGAATTTCAAAGTTTCACAACACCATCACGTTGCCGGAAATCCTGTAATTTATTTTGCTTATTTTCATCGTCGCACGAGTCTTGCCTCAGTAGGTTTTATGACGCAATTGTTTGCACTTTTGTTTTTTTAGTGTCACACGCACCCATGCACCCGGCTACTTCGCTCGTTTTCGATGTAGTGTTTTCCTTAATTCTTCCGTTTTCTGGTTTCTTTCTGCTCCAGCATACATCACTCAGAACGCGGTAGACGGTCTGCAGTGTCACAATTATTTGCCTCGTGCGTAATTGATGAGCGATGGTTGAGAATAAAGTTTATTCACCTTGAGTGAGTTTCGCTGAATTTATCTCACATACTTTTATTTTCATGCCATCTGTAGCTCACTTCATAGCATCGTCTTGCACTTTGCCTTACCTATTTTACATCAATATGTATTATTTTCGTTTTAAATCTCGCCTAGCTTCAAAGTCTCAGACTTAGTTTATTTTATTGTTCAATCAAGCAGCAGAGATCCCCCTTCACCTCACGTAGTGCGCGGGACCCAGCAAGCACCACGGCGTAACGCACTGCTCAGGCGATCAATAGATGGCTCCAATTATCGACCCGCACAGCTTCTGTTGTGCACCAGCCCACCCCTCCAGCAGTCGCTCAAAATAAGCTATGATGTTTAATAGTTGCTCACTCATCACTCCATATTTGCTGAGATTCATCCCTGCTGTCACGCGCTATTGATCGTAGTCGCTAATTATTTTGTGGAGTCGCAGCTTCTGTCTAGAGTCGAATTCTTTGTTTTCCTTTTTGTGGTCTTAAGAATGAGATCATGCGAGTTACTTGTGCTAGGTAAGTAATCTAATAGAAAGTTATTTTGTCCTTGGTGTATAAATGACGTGCCAAGCGAAGCACCTCAACGACCAATGTCGTAAATTCTGTTGTGATTGTATTTTTAAATTCTGTTGTCACCATCCTGAAAGTATTAGCAGCATGCATAGTAAACAGAAACCTTCTTTGACGGACTCGCTCGAGAACATTTTAATGTTGAGGTCTTTCATGATCTTTTGTCACGTTTTACATTCTACTGCACAGCGCACGTATTTCATCGACACTACAATGGTTTACGAGCAATTACATTGTTCTAATTTGAATTTTTCTATGTTCATATGAGCAGGATCTTACCTTCACGTTCTGCGTGATTCATTTGGCAACTTCGGTAAAATGATTTGGTTCTAGTTGAGCAGCTTATCAAAACCTGATGATCTGGGCTTCTTTAGTATTTACGAACAGGAAAATGCCAATAAGGCGATATGTTGTAAGGGAATGGTGAGATTTCTCGGACTGAGATTTCGTTGAGTTGAATTCTCGTGTTAAGATTTCGTAACAGCACTGAGACACTCCGAGAATGAATCTTTCATGCATCCGGGAAGTACTACATAACACTTAAATGTCCCATTAACAGTCTAAACTATTTAACGTACAATATATACTGAACGTCGAACAATGAGATGCTTGATGTTTTCGGTAAAATATTTGCCAAACAAAAAGTAGATATTGAACTACGTTTGTTTCGTACGTTGCCGATTATTTTATTTTATCTTTGACTGCTAAAGGCAACCAACTTCTTGCCCCGTTATGGATAAATGGGAAGCAAGCTGCTCTATCATTTGATGCGGTAGAATTTAATCACGTTTCGTTTTCATATAAAACGAGGCACTCAATAAATAAACCTCAAGCTATCAAGGACTGAACAACTTTATTACATTTGATAAAATTATTTGCAAATTCTTCATTTTTGACAATTATTATCGTGTCCATTTTTTAATTTCTTAGCTTTCTTTCTACTTAGACTGATGAATATATGCACAATATTCAAAACATGGTTTGGACGATAAGTATATTATTCTGAATGCTTCAGTGGTTACTCAAGTTTGTACCGTAGAATGACTCGTAGTAACTAAATTAATTCACTTGATATCACCAAACAACGAACTGGTTACCTCTTGAATTATTCCTACGGTTTTACACTCATACTTGAATTCACTTTTCACATGTCCTTACGACCATAAAATTAATTTTTCCATCGTTTAATTCAAACCTACTCAGGAGTTTCTGCACAGCTTTTCAGTAGCAGGGTACACTACGATCTTCTCGCCTCAGCCAGTGTGATTGAAAGCCTTCCCGTTAACTTGGTTGAATGGTGTCGACTACCCCACTAGGTGCTGCGGCAAAGCTGGTCCCAGCGACACTCCATTTCCCTTTTCATGCTTATGGAACTTCAGATCTGACTTTCTCGAGTGTTTCTGCAGTCCACTCAAATGAGAAATTTTGTTTCATTGCTCTGAGTAAATCGCTTTCATTCCAGAAACTGAAATGAGATTTTTTATCTGAAATTTACTAGTGAGTTCTGATATTCTTCAGGTTCGTTATTTGTCTATAACGTTGTGACATAATTTCTTCAACGTTAAAAATCTATGCTACTTTAAACGAAACATGATGTATTCCAAGAAGATATGTTTCTATTCATGTTGCTGAAGTTGATCTTACTGTGTCAGAGCGATCATTTCATTTAGTGTCAGTGAAGTGTAGAGTTTGGTAATGATTTTATTCTTTAGTACCAAGTGCAATGTGTCACTTTTGTGAATGTAGCATCAAGTGAAGCAGCTTAATACAAAACCCATCATCACATGACGATCTCCTATGATCACAGATGACCTATGAAGTATGCAAGAATATATTTGCCTGTTTTTGTGCATACTTCTACTTGCAGAAACGTTTTCAAGCGTTCTAGCCCACACACATAACATTAAACCGCGCACGTCGTCTGTTACTTAGAAGCTGAAGTTGATGCGCCAGCAAACTATGAGCCCTTGATGCTGCTCTGATCATCTCAGAGCTTAAAACTTGCGTGTTAAAATTAGTAAAAGGTTTCTTCGGAGCTGTGTGTTCCATTAACTTCTTATTATTAGAGCAACACAACAATTCGTTACACATATCCGCGTTGCGAAATTTGCCAAACGTTCTTTTTCTGTCATGTACATTCGCAACAGCTCATGCCCGAGATCTCTATAAATCTTGATAAAATTGCAGTACTGAGAAGCTGATAAAATTTCTGACTCAAATTTTTTTCATAGATTAGGAATAATATTTTCGTGAGGTCAACACGTATTCTTTCATATTTATTTGCTCGACCCCGCCTCGGCTAGATCATTTGATGTCTTCTCATGTCCGGCAGCTTGTGAAGACTATTAAAATGACCAGCGTTCTCGTCTATTATATGCGACTCATCCGGTTGCATTGTATTGTGAGGTTAATCTAATATTTCTTTAAGTGGTTCTTGTTGAAGTACCAACAGCAGCAGCAGCAGCTACAACAGTTGTAATAGCAGCAACAGTAATAGCTGCTTCAACAGTAACAGCAGGAATAATAGTAAAAGCAACAGCAGTATGAACAGCACCAACATCCACAGCAACATCAGCAGCAATATCAACTGCAACTTCAGCAGCAATATCAGTGGCAACATCAGCAACAACAACAGCTACAGTAACATCAACAGTAGCAGCAGCAGCAGTGTTGCTGACGAGATAAGTTGCGTCCGGTTTTTGTCTATTTTTATCAAATGAGCTATCATTTCCATTTGCTTCCCTATTCTTACTATCCTAAATTATACATATGCGTTAGTATATACTGTTATAAGATTACTGCAAAAGCCATAGATATAAACTTGAGGGAAAAAGTTCTCCGGAGATTTGCCGAATCGTAATTGAGTAAAACTGTCTTTATTGCCTAAAGCTTGTCTTCGTAAAGCTGCTCAATTGCCTGGACCGGAGGAAACCGTGTACTGTATCTGCTTTTTTATCTGTCCGGGCACATCTGAAAAATGTTCGTATGAAGAAGTTGTGCATTTCTACACATTTCACTAGATTTAATGACATTAATAATGCTGGGAAGTTGTCTTTTGTTCTTGCAACTAATGAATGGTCTCTTGGGAATATTGTCAAAGTAATGACTTTTATTGTAGTATTGGGTGTCATTTTAATGTTCAAGATCAAAGATAAGTCAAATGCCTAAAAAAGGGGGAAAACATGAAGTATTTATAACTTTTTTCTTTATAAAAACCTTGCAAGTATACAACAACACCAACGTAGTTGAAACCAATTCTAGATGAAGAAGGCCATCGAAAATCCTATATGTAGTTTCGTTCTTCGAGATGTGCACTAATTGCCCCAGTAAAAGTGGACCCTTCATTTTGTCAGGAGTCTATTTTTCTAGAGCTAGTCAATAGTCATCTGACATTTGGGCACGGGATAGCAACCAAAGAATGGACCAAACGGCTTGTTCCTGTTGTCACAGTCTATTCTTCTATTCTATTTGCTGCCATTTATCTTGCAGAACGTTCAAAGGACTGCCGCACTCGTTAGCTCTTAAAACTTTACCGAAGATTTGGTTCATGCCCCCGCATCATTAAGGGATTTCTGTACCATTGTTAAGGTTACTCTTTCACTAACGCATTTTTGATACCAATTTCAGTTACTTCTTTCTCGAAAGATTTTCATTGCACTTTCTAGTAGAGCATTTTACATCATGACGCGCTCCCAGACGAAGTTGTTTTCACCAGCAAACTTCTTAAACGCTAATCTCTTGTTTTTCTTCTGAATTCAAGACGCTTTTAAATGTACATTTCAACATTTCTTAATATTCCGTGAAACGCCACCTCGCCTTGTCGAGTTCACTTCTGCGCTAACGTATTACTGTACGACAACTTTAATCTGATCCGTTACGAGACGGTAACATTATGTGTAGCACTGACTGAGCAATAGATTGTACTGACCTGCAACTATTTTCAGAAATGCCAGTTCTGCACTGAATAAGAGATTATGCGTGGTGACTCAAGTATCCGAAACCTAAATTCAACAGTTTAGAATACGGGTTTTTAGTAATAAATGAATCAGTTTAAACCTAAAGGCTAAAGCAGATTTTTTTATTGTCAACGTGTGTCTGTTGATCAGGCCAGCTAGGAGTCTTTAAGTGTCATAATAAATTTGCAATCAGCGTTGCATGTCGTTCATAAAAGCACTAGTTATTTTAACTTTCAAATAAATAAAACTGTTGCTTGATTCCAGCATGAATTTGAGTCGGAACGTGCTTTTGTTCCCCACTAGCATTTAGCGCATATACGCTGTCCTTCATCTTCGGATGGACTTTACACTTGGAAAAAATCTCGTTCTTAAGTATCTTGAAGCTCGAAAATACTTGTGAAAATCTATTTTCCCTGTTGTCAGGTTTCTGTCACTTAACGTTTTTTTATTTTTACAATAGTAAATTTGTTTCAAATAAGTTTGTCTTATCAGTGTCACAGTTTGATAAATTCTTTAGAGTTATACAGAAATCGTAATTAATGTTTCCCATAGCAACCGTGCGTGAGCACTACATGTGGAAGACGCCATTGTAGTTGTCATGACAACCAAATTAGTCTTCTGGTCAGGTTGGAAGAGGCGCCTGGAAACGAAGGAAGGTTGGTTACGTTAGAAAAACCATCGGGCGTACGAGGGCAGTTTTCAAAAAAGATTAATTTTTGTTTTAAATTGTTTAAATTAATTCTATTCATTACAAACACATCCATAACATCGGTAACTACAAATTTTAGAAGTCCATAATTTCCATAATTTTAGAAGTTTAAACTCCGTTGTCTATAGTTCTCTATTCCTTTATAGTATGATATACTAGAGGATATTAGAATATTAACTTTAACTCTAATATCTATAAGATATTAGAGTTAAAGAAACTATATTACAATTCCTGTTCACTTTCAGTCCCCTTTCACTTTATTTTTTATCACTATGATTAGTATGAGGGTTTTCCAACTGCGTTAGCTGTTCAGTATTCATGTTTTCGTTGTTCAATAATTTAATATCTAGGTTCAAATTATGTTGTCTAGTTGTGTTCATTTATCCCTCCTGACGTGTTCTTCAGCCTCCTGTCATGTTTGTTTGAAATTTTTCATCGAATTGTATTTTGTTCAATTTCGACTGAATAGAGTTTGTTTTAGTTTTTTCTCCGTGTACTTTTTTACACTATCCGTGAACGAAGATTCTGTGCGTTTGTAAGACGCATATATTCGAAAAATTCTTACGACTTTTCTGCACATCTGACGTTTTCTCAAGCATTTCTGATAGCGTAACTTTCTCTCAATTTCTCTAAAATTCTGGCACCAAACCCCTACGGTAATAAAACATTAACTTGAGATCATAAACATTCAGAGTTCACCGTTGTATGAACTTGATAAGAACCTCCACTTAGCTTAAGCAATAAAAAGCTGTGGTTATTGACCCTTTGTTTTTACTATTATAGTAAAGCTAATTCCTAAAGCCTTTTTCTACTTTTGCATTCGCTGCCGTATGGAATTATATACGGTAAAACAAGTTCAGATTCAAATGGGACGTAGTAATTGTAATTATTGTGTAGCAGAAGATTCCAATCCTATCTCTGATTGTGTACTTCTCTTTAGGTTGAGTTATTTGTCCCTACCAATGAAAAACATCAATATTAAGATAAATGGAAACCTGATGTAATTTTTCATCCGGAACAACTGTAAGTTTAGTATTGGGATACCTTCTCTTGAAGTAAAAATTCCGTGTTAAAACTGGAAATTTGTCATTCGAAAGGAACATCTGGTCTTATTAGGTATTTTTGAAATCTGATCAACGCTCTGTAATGTCTCGGAGAATAGATGTGTCTGAGTGGTAAACATTGATTGGTATTCATATACTTGAACTCAATTAAGTGAATTATTTTCCCGTAGTCCTATTTTCATGAAACGCAAAGACTGTTGAAACGCCTTTCCTCTGACTGTCGTAAAACCTAAAGTAATGTATTTGCCATTGTTGCATTTTAATGTTCATTAAATATTACTTTTAGGCGCTTTGCACAATTGTTTTTTCTTTACACAATCAGTGTCGTGAATTTCATGCTGCTGTTGGTACTTCAACAAGAAGCACTTAATGAAATATTAGATTAATCTTACAACACAATGCGACCGGATGACTCGCATGAAATTGTCGAGAACGCTGGTCACTTTATTACATTCATTACATTTTTTAGTGAACAACCCAGCCAAGTAATATACATATTTATGATAGGGGCATTTAGATTTTTTTCACTCGTTACAAATTTTTAAAATGCATTTTGTAACACTTTTTGTGAGTGAATCATTAATTTCGATAAGTTCCAAGTTCCAGTTCTGTAACTGACTGTTTCCGTGAGTGTTTTTTTCTCACAAATTTTTACGGTGCTTCGATCGTACAGGTTAACTTGTGTAAAAATTTGGAGCTATTCTGTACGTCCTTGTGTATGCAGATGTAAAAACAGGTTTACTTTGTTTTTGCACAGTACTGTAGCTCCAAAATGTAGCAAAATAAATTTACTTCATAAATTTAAACATAAAACTCTTGTACACATGTATTAACAATGTAAACAATTAAAAGATTTGCTCTTCCCTCTAGGCACAACAGCTGTCACGGGTGTGAAAAAAATTATTCTCAAAATTTGCTTCACGAAGATCTGTTCAAAAAGCAATCAGCGTGACCATGTTTTTCGGTATAAACGTGGTTTTGCGCTGGAAATTAATACTATGCTTGAAAACTTGAAAATTCTGATGTAATTGGTCAATCTTGTATTTGGTAAAGGTAAAGTTATTGTACGTTGGATCAAACAGGCTCGCTCGTCAAAAATACATGTTTGATGAATGAATTTCCCTGGTACTGGCCTTTGTGTTGCCTGGACTGTAGTAATTAGAGCACTCTTGTGGGGCCTGTTAATCATTAGTGGCAGATATTTCTGACGTGAAAGAAATCAAGATTTCCTACTGCTGGCAAAATATGTTGAGTATGAAAAAGTGCGTACTTCATTATCATAGCATGGCAGGGAAAATCTTTTCAACTACAAATTATATCTCTTTTTCTACGTTCAAATTGACGTCCAAAAGGTCAATCTCCATGAAAAGCAGGTAAAAGGGGGGCGTTATTGACATCGTGTGATCGCTTTATATGTTACTTATTTTATAGTGTTTGGTTTTTTAAGTGTGTCGTCGCATTTTCCGTGACTTTGATACCGGCCGTAAAAGTTAGTATTCATACTTTTTTAGACGTGCTCGACGGTCGCAGCTAATTGCCGTTAATTCGCCCGTTTTCTTCTGTACGCTGAATATTTAATTCCTTAGCTGATATTTTTGTCGTAATTCGTCCTCTAACACGTAGTCCAAGTTCAAATGAGAGGATTTAGCAGTGGCATGAAGTTGAAGTCTCAGAAAAAACAGCTTTAACTTTGATCATTACAAAGAGAAATAAAGAACATAATTTTTTATTTAGGAACTGCGCATCATCGAATAGCAATATTTTTATACAACATGTGCTAGAGATCGAGTTGCGTTATTGATATCGACATCCCATACCTGTTAAATCCGATTCCGTGTTCGAGTGCACTAGTACGTTTTTCTTTTTTCTGTGATTGTTTTCCACTGTTTCTCTAAGGGTTTGTCTTGTTGCAGGTGAGGATGCGGAAACTTCAGCCCCACTGTGCTCGTATGTATTGAATGTAGTTGTTGTATGTCAGCCTGCATTATGTTCTTTACGCGTTCGCATGGAGCCCGTGGACGGGGAAATTTCTATTCAAGATGTTCATACTGAACACTTGCAACTGTAATTTTAGAATTTTGCTAACGAAGGGGATTGTTGTACGTAAATGTTATTATATAACATTAGAATCTATTTTTCCATGTCTATTAGTCGCGGTTTTCTTGTGTTTCGCTACATTAGTACGAGCTCTGATCTTAGAGGAATTTTCCATCGATTTAGAGACCAAAGATTCAAGTTTAACGAAGTATTAAATTTTAGCATTACATTGAGACGACTTTCAAGTCATGGCCCTTTGTAGTGAACCAGCTTCCGGCCGGAGACGTTCTATGGACATACAGGGTTCCAGATTGCATTTTGAACGCATGCCAAGTAACTTTAACGCTTTGTACACCAGCGGTCGGTGTCCTACAGAGATACAGGTTGGTATACCAATACTTGGTATTTTAAAGGTTAGACGTGTACACTAGTGTTTCTGCTGCTCTCTCACTCGTGTTTGGTGCTTTGATACATGGTTGAGCGGAGACTCTTACAATCATTCCATGAATTTAACTAATTACTACTAGAGGAACTCAATAATGCAACATCATGGTCGATTTATGGATTTTATGGTATGAAATTGCATGAGCTCGCAGATATGGTAGGAGCACACAAGTTGTACTGCTTTCAACACCTCCCCTGACGCAGCATTCAATAGAATTCGGTCTGCAATATTTCGTGTGCATTTCTACTGCACACGAAACACTGCAAACCGATGCATGGCTGTGACTTAGAAAGTAAGGGTGTATAATAATAAATTTGGGGCACATGCTCAGTAGAGCCTGAGCAGTACTTTGTGTTGGGTTGATCGTAGCATATTTTTTGAATGGATGCAAAGCTGTATAAAACCACTAAATTGTATGAATTTATGAGCTAAGTTTTGTAAAATGGATGTGAAGATGGTATTTAGCTTCAGGAGCGCATTCGAAACAACAAAACTGAAGTTAAGAGAATAAAGAGTACCATGCAGTACGCACTTGACGTACTCAAGCTTTCTTATCCATTAATGGCTTACTGTACGTCATAACAGGTGTGATATAAAATTCGAATGAGGAATATTTAACTTCTTGAGTGCATCATAAAATACTCATGTTTTGTAAAATTCGCTGGGCCACTTTTTCCTGTTAGCACAGAGTATAATTGTACTTTATCACAATTTAACGATGAGTTTACTGTATGTGTAGGACGACTTTCCAAACCATTGCTACAGTGTTGTGGTGTTAAATTTTGTTTTCTATTACCTCTTCAAAAATATACTTTTTTATGTTGAAATTTGAACTTAGATAAAGTCATATGTCGGTTTCATTCAAAGCAGGAACGTGCGACTGCGTCTGCATATTTCAAAACAGAAAATTTAAATGAAGGCTCATCCTTCCAAAAATTTTATTCCGTATTTCAGGGGCGAAATGGAGCCATTTTGGGGCATCAGGTGGATGTAGTGGTCATGTTCAGGTGTCCAATTGAGGCTTGGAAGCCGTTTGGTTGACGTCGCTTGAACGCTTCAGGGAGCTCAACTTCTAGAAACTTTCGAGCACGTTTTGTTGAGTTGGAGCTCCAAAAGCTGTTGGAGCTAGATTTGTCTCCCAGACGCATTTGTTTTTATTGCTTTGCGTGGCCGGAATTCAAGTCAGAGACAACTTTACTTCTTGCGCTTCTTATGAAAGACGAGTACTGACGGCGGAGATTCTGTGCAGTTTCTATCGAGTTTATTTCTGATATACTAAAAGATTCTTCGTGTTTCACGATTTATTAATACAGTATAAATCCGTTTCAGTTGGGGAATTATTGTGTTCTAAAAATACATTCGTCGAATCGTCTTTCGTTTGATCATCAAAGTAACTGGACTGGACTGAAATTTAATAGCATAAATAACAGAGACAAAAGGCGTGATAACAGCAGAGATCTCATAGAGGTTCTCTAGATCACAAGTATCACTTCTTTTCAAAGTTATTCGAAAATGATACTGGAAAACGGCAACTTTTTTATTGAAGTTCTCGTTTATAAACTGTTTGAAACACTGCGTCAGCTGTCCGTTCAAAACTCACAGAAGCGATGAATATTCGCCCTTGTTTTTTTTTAACTCCAATTATAGTTATTCCTATTGTTTATAGATTACGATATTTATCGATTATCGAATGAGTTGAATTTATATTCTCTGTACTAACTGTTTGAAAATAAAATGTATTTATGCGCGATCGAACCACCGTGCGTCTTCTCGTTCGATCGTTGTAGAATGACACTCTTCCAACCCTTATACGCAGGAGAGACTTGAATTATTCAATCACTACTGGAAACAAAATTGAGTGTGCAAATAATTCACAGTGGTGCGAAACATGAAATCCACTCATGGCAAAACGCCTCGCTGGTCAAAAAAGTTCAAGTGACGGATGAACTAAAACACAACTTCAAGTAATCAAAGAAAAATGAAATCTACCTCTATCGGTTGGACATTAAGCCTTCGCTTGGTTCAGTTCACCTCTTATATTTCATATACGTTCTCTCACACTTATGAACCACGGTACGTGTGTGGTGTATGCATGGTACTCATCACTGAGTAAAACAAGATGAGAGTGCCACATAACTTGATTACCTGCGATTGTATAGCTCTACTCTATGTAAAATATCCTTCTTTTACCGTATTGACTGCATAAAATTACTTCCAGTAAGCTCTAATATCGTTTGACCTTCCTTCCCGTTATTTCGTGAATGGTATCCAAGTTTTGGTTCATTTTATTGTCTGCTAGTTTTCGGCCGAAATCCTGTGCATGGAACGTGAGGTGCGTGCCCAAGTCGCTGACTGTCTCAGCGACTTCGTTATCAACTCCAGGTGCCCAGAACGACCCCAAGTTTTGTCGGTCACGAGTTGAGTTCAAGTTTGCGGGAAGCAAAATCGAACAGAAAACAAAATAAAATGAGTCTTTTCACTGTTCCTAAGAAACTCGCAGCCTGGTGGCGAGGTTATCAAATTTAAATTTGAATTTCTGAGACTCTTCCTTTGTGCAAAAAGTGAACATACCATCAAAATTTGTGCTACTTTCTCGAATGGGTCCTGTTTTAATTTTTGCGTTGTCGTAGAAAGAAACTACTTTTAATTTTCCTCCATTAAAAATGTGAATAAACTGAGCCGTGTGCAAACTTCACTTACGTAATCAAAGAAATATTGATGTATAACAAAAAGTTCAAAGTTTACGTTTTAACAAAATTACTGTAAATGTAGTCTGTGATTATAATTTCAGTAGAAACTACAGGGTGCCCCATAAGTAAAGCACCCTTTTAAAACTATTATAGCTGTAAAACTAAAAATGGTAAAGAGATTTCGTTAATTCAGAATGAAATAATAAGTTTCAAAGTTTAATATAAATTTATAAATGAAACAATAAAATACGTTTAACTATGGAATACAATATCTTTTAAATGACCTTTATTATTAGTCAAACAATTGCGTGCTTTTTCAACGGTGCTGTTCATTACTTTCCTTAATGTCTCTGGTGAAATGTTGTTGATCTATTGAACGATGTTTAGTTTCAATTGCTGTAAAGTATCAGGCATTTCAATGTAAACATTTTTCTTTAAGTATCCCCAGAGAAAGAAATCAGCAGCACTTAGAGCTGGAGATCGAGGCGGCCGCGGTACATCACCAAAACGAGAAATTATTCTGTTTGGAAAATTGTTTTTAACATTTACATTGTTTCTTTCGCTGTATGCGCTGTAGCTCCATCTTGTTGGAACAAGGTAATCTCTGTGTTGTTATCTCCAATTTCAGGTATCAAATATTCTTGAATCCTGTGTCCATACAGGTTTCCATTAACACAAATTGCATCACCCTTAGCATCTTCCAAAAAATATGCTAAATATAATACCAGTTTTTTTATGCACTTCTTCGCAGGACTTCTTTCAATACCATCAATATTCCTGTAATTCCTCTGAATTACAGTAACTGAACAATTACATCGGAAGTAAAGTTCCACTATTTTTCTCGTTGTTCCATTGCGTAGCCATTCATTTTAGGGGGTGGATTTTATGAATTTTTTGGACAATATGTTGTGATTGTCGGTAGACTTGATACGCTGGTAGAAAACTTTGAAATCTCTTCATTCATTCTGAATTAACCAAATATCTAAATCATTTGTAATTTTATGGCTATAATAGTTTTAAGAAGGTGCCTTACTTAAAGGGGCCACCCTGTATAACAGAACCACAGCGCAAAATTGAACTTGGTCTGCTGACTTAGTCTGCTGAGTAATAAAATCTTGCGATTAGTGACGTCTAACTCACACGGTTGTCATCCTAGATGAACACCATGAAATTCTGTTTTCAGTGGATGTATTACTTGCAAAAAAAAATCAGAATTGAAGAGAACATTATTTTCCTATGAAGATTATGTGCATTTATATCAGTGTATTTTTCATCAGTGTTCATGAATAGAAGAAATATTTTACGCACAAAAGTCAACTTGTTTGCAATGACGATCCCAGTAAATGTACGATGCAGAAGAGGTTATCATCAGTCAAATATTTTATCACAAACTGGAGTGGACTTTATGTCGGCACACGTTACCATTTTGTACTGAAAGAATAGTATCTTGTCTTATCTGATAAATTGCTCAAAAGACAGTGAAGTTAAATCCTACGCAACATGAGTTGTCTGAATGGAATTCGAATCTCGAGTGTTCCGCTGACGTGCATGCCTCCTTGAGCAATGAAGTGCTTTGCTATCAAGCTCGCTGGGCCGCTCACCGGGCCACATCTGCTGCCACTTCATGCGGTTGCCTGTCTACCTGCATCAGCTGCCCGATTCTGATAACTGGCTAACTTGTGACCTGCAAAATTGTTTTGTGACAGAGGCTTCTGTCTGAGTGCATCTAGAATAACAAGCTTCTCAAAAAGTTGCAGCGATTTCCTGCATACGAACACAATTAAAAAAATGTTTTTTTGGTGCTTCTTTAATAATAACTCAAACTTTGTTAAAATTTCTTTGTCTGACACAAGATGGAGATTCAAGAGATACTCCTTTTCCTATGTATATACACATATAAATATCCATACATATATTTTAATTATTTATATAATTACATTAATAAATATATTACAATATGCTGTATATATATATATCTAATACTAAGAATGACCGTCGTGTGTTTATTTACTTATTTATATGTTTCGTGTCACGCTCGTAAGAATAGATAAGAAGAAATTAGCACTGGCGGTCTTGGTTTCAGTTAACTGGTAAATTAATACACTCATTTTCGTTGTATAAGTGCACTATAATGTCACTTTCAAAAAATTAGAGAGATCCAGAGCCTAATATACTCGAGTCCGTATCGTGGATACCGAGTTCGGCAGCGTATTGCATATTACAATATACATACACAAGCTCGCAGTTGCTTTCAGTAATGCTGAATTTCTGTATCTAGGATATGACACAAATGGTTATAACTACCTCTATTGCGGTTCAAAAATACTGTATTCTAAGTGTTTAAGATTGGATAATATTTCTGAAAAATATTAACTGGAAGCAAGAAAGGAGAACATGCCTTCATACCACGAATAAATTTGGTACCGAGTGATACAAATCTCCCATTCAACTTCTGCCGTACACAGTTCCCTTTAATTCCAGCATTTGCAATGACAATTAATAAGTCTCAACTACAGTCCTTTTCAAATGTTGGAGTATACTTGCCATCACCTGTTTTCTCTCTCATGGACAGCTTTATGTAGCTCTTGGTCGAATGAGAAATCGGAATAACATTAAAATAGCAATTAAAGAAACTGGTGTTCAAGGAAATTTGGTAGATGATTTGTTTTTCACTAGGAATGTTGTCTTTAAAGAAATACTCAATCAAAACGTTTGTCCTTTGTAAATATATATATATATATATATATATATATTGCATTTCGTTCGTATATGTAATTTTATTTAATATCTTTCCAACAGTGTTTGCCATCGTTTTTGATGGCACGGGTACACTAGTATATATATGTATATGTATATACATATAATATTCATGGCTCTTTAATAGGTAATATAACATAGTTACTGCTCATCAATTGTGTTGTCTAGGATTAAAGTGTATTGCGTCATTAATTTATTGAACACGCGTTGTATCGTAAATGCCTTCCTTATCAGTATATGAAGTCACTTCCGGTTCACCGTTCGTAGTTTTCTGATTGAGTAAATCTTCGCGTCATTATGGTGGTCAGGAATGCAGTCGACTTGTTGTAGAGACCTCGTGAGAACAGTGACGTAGAAACAGCTACAGAGCTCGATACAGTAATATGCTACGAGATCGTGTCATTTTTTATAACAGTAGACAGCCACTAAGGTGTGATTAGTTCTTCTAGCAGATTTCAATATAATATATTTAAAAACTAATAGGTTATTCAATTATGTGTTTTATAACTTCCTTGGAATAAAGAGTTTTGTTTGTTTGTTCATGACGTAGCAGCTCTCATTGTAGGGCCTGAAAATTTTCTCGGCCAAATTAAGTATATTTAACGTTCTTTTGCTCTCTTTTTTGCATAATCAGGCGACTTATATGTTTCACTTCAATTCTCTACTTTTTATTACTATTTAACTGCTCTTGTAATAGATAAGGGGCATGGATATAGTTTTCGACAAGTTAAATCACTGGCTAAAATTGGCAATTATCTTCTTGACAGGGCTTCAATTTATGAACGTATATGTCTGCGGAAATCTGTTTAAAAATGTATCGAAAGACGTTCTATATTCTATAACATATTTCAAAATAACGGTACTCACTTTACTAATAAATAGTCATTGATTATAGTTCTGTATTCGTAACTAATTTGGTACCTTACTTCTTTCTGTTCGTTACAAAAGTGAATGAAAAAGATGGTCGTAGTCGAGAAGCTCCACCTTGATCGTTGTTATGAAGTTTATCATGTTGGTTATTTTATTGTGCGTTTTCCCTCAGCGAAGTGGTACCTTTAACAGCCATGCTACTGTAGAATGCGTGATGGTATTGACTATTGTCTTTACAAGAACCATAAATCTATCTTGTACAGATACATACATATGTTCATGTTTAATGATGAATAGAGCTGCTTGATCGTTCTGAAAGCAACGTAAACTTCTTGAAAACCATCACAGAATGATAAAAATTTGGGTTATGACTAAACCAGGCACAGTCATCGCAGTGGGTTGGGCAAATGTTGCCTTAACTGAAAAAACACGCTCGAGTCCATCAAATTTAAAGTCGATGTTCATTGTGTATTTTTTACGACCGAAGAGTGGTTCATTATGAATTTGTGCTACGAGGTCAGACCGTGAACAAGGAGGTCTGTGTAAAGTTTTAAAACATTAGAGGGAAGATGGACATAAGCTCCGAAAGAGGCCCGAGTTGTAACAAAGCCGGATCTGGGTGTTGCGACACGACAACGCGCCTAGCCACTCGTCTCTGCTTGTCCGTTAGTTTTTAGCCTCCAAAGAAGCGATAATCCTACCCCACCCTCCGTACATTCCCGAGTTGGTCCTCATAGACTTTTTTACCCCAAATTGAACATAACCTTAAATAGATGTCTTTTGCAAAGTGTCGACAAGATTGGGCTTAAACGGCGGAAGCAGTGCATTGTGAGCAAAAAGGAGTACTTTGAAGAGGACGAAAATGCAAAATGCTGTAGTTCCGGTACCAAATTTTGTATGGCAAAAGTTCGGGCTTTATTTGAACAAACCCCGTATAGTGTGGTCAAGTTCACTTTTGGCCGGGGTTTGTAGAGCAAACCCCGGAAAGTGTGGTCAACATAAGAGAGCTGGAACGAAGAGGGGGAGGGGGAACGTTATCGTTATCAGTTAAGAGGTGTCTGTAGACGGCTGGGTACACGGAACACTGGCTTCACTAGCAAGTGGGTGGCCAGTAGTGCTTCGTTCTTCTCCTTATCGCGAGTGCCGTGTGCTGGGCTGGTGGTTGCCGCTGTGAGCGAGATGAGAGCACATCTCTCTTCTCATTAGATATCTAACATGGCTGACACTCAACAGGACAGACTTTATTTCTGCAGCATGACCACGTTGAACATTCGTGGTGACCGTAACTAACAAGGCTTCCGTGGTGGCCGTTTTGATGTTTGATATTGTAGCACAATACTCCGAGCTGACTGTTTGTCGATAACCGTATTTACGTTTCAAATTTTTTGAAATTGCTTTAGAGAAGTGGACGTCCTTGTTTTAGTTTACAACTGCAGGATCTCTTCTATGGTACAAACCAATAAATTCGTGGTTTTTGACCGCACGTTGTACAGTTGATTGCGCTGACATTGGAACTAACGGTATATATTGGAAGTCTTGCACTAGACATTTTTTAGATTAACGAAATAGTGCAACTAAAGCGATGAGTCATTTAAAAAAGCATGTCCTTTGATATTGTTTTTCACCCTTTAATTTATTCTTATGTCTTTCAAAATCTGGATCTCTGTAACGAGTTAAAATACATATGCACTTATTGAAGGTTTTTGAATTCAAACGCTTCTCGTGACATAACGTTATAGGAAAAAAATTAATTCTCTGAGAACAAGCTTGCAAATCGTAGTTTAAATCTAACTTAGCAAGCACCATTTCATTGCCCTTTTATCATGGGATCGTAGAGGTGTATCAGTTCGTGCTTATGCATTTGTAATGAAAATATTTTGTAATGAATTGATTTGTAAATGAAAATAATTTCAGGAATAATCAATTCCTGGAATTATTTTCATTTCATTGCTCGAAAATCAATTATTCTTTGACACTACTAATGTCATTGGACAAAATTGACCTACTGAAAAGAAATAGAATTCAGGGTCAGAAAATAACTGATTTGTTAACGTATGGTACTTCGTAAACAAATTTTTTGAAATTATTTTTTGTTAAAACTTGCGTATCAGGAAATTTAAATCATTTATTATGTTGTATTGAACTTCCTGGGTTTTGATGGATTAACTGTATTTTGCTAAAATTGCAATTTCAGATCATATGGTTAAAAATTTTCTCTTTGAGTGATAGGAAAACCTTTCATTCATAAGTGAATATCGTATAAGTGAACCAAATGGCGGATAACGTCCAACGGAGAAGATCCGTGTTAGGAAATTGGATTGTTAAAAATCGACGAAAATCTCATAGTTTTGTTTTGCCTTCCTTCAACGATGAACGAAGAGAGTCTGGCTACGAAACTCCTCCAGTAGACTATTCCGATGATGACAGTTACTCGGACAGAAATTCTCGTTCTTTGCCAAAAAACAGAAAAATACGTGTTCCCTTTATCGGAAATCGCCGTTCTTCGCCAAACACTCATAAAACGAGAATTTCAACGTACAAAAGAAATCATTCTTTGTCAGATTTGAGAAATCCATACGTTTTATCGCAGGAGGCAAATCGTTCATCTCCCCCGCATGTCCGAAGAAAAGACAATGCGACTTATGAAGAGAGAAGTCATCCTTCTTCGCCCATCCCCAACAAAGCTTCGAGTGTTTCATCTTACGATAAAAACAGTTTTTCTCTGCCTAGTTCCCGAAAGGCTCCTAGTATTTCGTCTTACGATGGAAACCGCTCTTCCCCAATATCTTGTAGAAGTCCCAGTGTTTCGACATATGATAAAATTCGTCACTCTCCCCAGAAAGGCCGAATAAGTCCAAGCGCTTTATTTTATGACAAAAGCCGTCCATTCTCAACGAACAACCAGAAAGCCCCAAGCATTTTGTCTGATGATATAAACTGTTCTTCTCCTCCGAATGGCCGAGAAACTCCAAATGTTTCATTTTATGATCACAGTTTTTTGACGAATGATCAAAAAACTCCGAGCAATTCATCTAATGATAGAAACAGTTCTGTTTTGCCCAATGGACGAAAATCTCACCTCGTTTCATCGTCTGATGATGATTGCCAAGAAAACGATGAAAATTCAAATGATGGTTACTTCACTCCCCCTGCTGACTATTCAGACAGTGATTGTGATGAAAAGGACATTGATCATTTGGAATCTGATAAAGTCTCACCGCAACACAAGGTACAGCTTCGGATTCCATTTGGAAGTTCTGAAGGAGAGGGAGATTTTCAACGTTCTATGGCTGGTGCGGAAGCGTCAAAGAAGAAACATGTTCCTGAAACTACTCCTGAAGCTTTCAATCGTACAAAAATTACACCAGAATTTAAAATTAAGCCACTAAGTGCCCCAATTCTTGTAAAGAAACCCTCACGAGTTCGTTTTTCTAACGTAGAAGAATGCGAAAGCTCAAGTGATTCTGATTTGATCGACAAAGTTTATGCCGAGTCTTTGAAACTGCAACTGCATTTGGATGAAAAAGATCAGACGGTTGAAGAAACTGACGCAGAAGACTCTAAAGTCATGACCCCAGTAGAATATGAATCTTTACCCCAACTTTTTACGGGTCTTGTCAAGACGATCGGTTTTCCGGGTCCAACAGCGAGTAGCAACGAACAAATGAAATCGAGCGTCGAAGACGGTGATGCTGAAGTCGAAACGGCTGATCCAAGCTTGAAGTTGCCTTCGGCTTCCAGCGGCAACGACTTGTCATCTTGGATCGCTGCGTCCGTCCAAAAGGCGAACGAATACAAAAAGAAACTCTTGAAGGAGAAGCCTCCTGATATCTTTGACCAGGCTTCCAGGTACGTTCACATGTCCCCAAAAATAGTCATCTAAGTTGAGTGCCTGCGTGTTATGATTTTATTAAGGTACGCTCGCGCACAACAATATGTATAATTTATAAGCAGTCATTTCATGCATATGGGTTACTTTATCAAATGTTATCTTGTATTTCGTTGGAGGATGGTTGCTTATTTTTATTTTTAAGTTTTGCCGTAGGAGGGAAGAGTAAGAACTCTGTAATATCAAAATATTGTTCAGATTTTCCGGATTTTGACATATAGCCAAGGACTACTATATTGTAGTCCTTGCATATAGCTTAAAACAGCATAGCATATACAAAGTCAACTATGTTGTTCGTCCTAAACGTGGACCAATCAGTAATTCGTTCATCTTAACATCATATTGAATCAACAGGCATTGCATAAACTAACCCAATTTCATGATTGTGAACTGATGAGCAATTAGGAGGAAACCACAAGCTTCCTCGTTGACCATTTTTCAGTTATTACTGAGGCCTCCTGGCGATTAGTGGCAGTAACAAGGCTTAGCTGGAAATATAATCTCATTATGAGTATTAAATTCAAGCATTGTTAGTTCTAGAGAATATTGTGAACTAAAGCTATTATTAGGCATTTACATTTTAGACGTTTTTCAGTTTTGCTATCACATCAGTCCTGTAGAAATTTGATAAATCATTACAGAAAATATAAACAGAGATGAAATGGAAATAAAATGAGTTCAGTGGTAGCAGGAAAAAGGGCAATAGAAATGATTTAAAATTGAAAGCACCTGACTATTATTTGCGAAAATGAGCCTATCTCTGTTATCAAGATCTGGCCTCATTTTGGACATATTCTGTGGCTTTTCCTGCTCATATGCTGTGGAGGTATCAGTCAAAGCCTTAAAATTAATCCATTAGTTGACTGAACGATTAAACTATTGAATGTGAAGCGCTGAAAATAGTAGTGATCCAGTTCTTAAAACCTCTACGAAAGCTCCAATGTTACATGTAAAAATTTGACGTCATGATACCAAGGTATAAAAAAATTGTTAGTCAGATATACACTCACTCATGGCGGATGGGAAGCTTTTTATCGGAAACTATGTAGTTGGAATCATCAGATGACGTTAATCATAGCGTGTATGTAAGGGCCCGCCTAGAATATTCATTGAAAAGTGCAGTTCAGAAAGAATCCTGCCTCACAAAAGGGTTAAAATTTGAAAGAAGCAATGGCAGTAATTGTTATCACCTAGCTAGTCTCGCCACATGTTTTTGAGAAGAATCGGTAAACACTGAATTGACGATACTAAAGAAGAAAAATGCTATTTACAGTATAGTATTCAAGGTAAAATATTAATTGATCACCCTACCTTTGCAAACTTAATTTTGAATATCATATGTTGTACGATTAGTTGAACAAAAGTAGGGAGACTCGGTTCTATACCTGGAACTGTTGTTTTATAAAGGAATAGAGTTTAAAATTGTACTTTGCAATAGGTTATATTTTACAAGTGTGGTCCAGTACTGACTGATACGCTTCTCTGAGTTGAGTTGTAGCTCAGATTTTGAGTTTGCCTTCGTAAATTTTGATATTTGCGTGAGCACGCTGGCTCCTAAATTGTTCGTAACGTACTGAACGAACTGATTACAAATTTCGATTTGAAGCAGAAGGGACACAAATCTATTTCCCTTTAAAGTCACCACAATGTTGAGCCGTTGGAGGGTTAGATGCATTGGTATTTTTGGGAGGATCGTCATGATGGGGGTATCTTTGGAACGAGCTTCCCATTTCTTTTATAATTTGATAAATATTTTCAAATCAATGTGAAATTTTTTTTCCTGCAGTACCTTAGATAATTACAAAGATGAGCTCTAGGTGCTAAACTTTCATGTTATGTGTTCATGCTATCCATTTAGTTTTCATTTTATCCCAATCGCAATGTATTGTTTTAATTCAACAACACGTATCGCATCTGTTGTCTCCATTGGAGAATTTTTGTCATATTATCCCAATCGCAATGTATTGTTTTAATTCAACAACACGCATCGCATCTGTTGTCTCCATTTCATGAACACTATTGAACTTTAACTCATTAGTAATGTTTACTTTTCATGATTTAATTAAGACCGACATCAACACGCATATTTTAACGAGCGAAAGTAACACAGCTTTATTTCGATCTCAGCCTCTTGTTCGTTGCCTAATTATCACACGGAATGTGTCGTTGTGTGTACAAAGGCTTTCTTTGATACGAATGGCTTGTGATGCTTATATTCGTGAGAGGACGTGTAGTATCAATGCGGCATTATTTAAGTACGAAGAATGAGTCTTTTCGCTCTCTTCTAATTAAATAATTACGGAATGTGATGTAGGCAGTATGTAAGTATGTTTTCTAATGTATGATGAATGGGAAGCTGCTATGCAGGAATTGGAACTCTTGTTACACATCGATGGAATTCTTAGTCAAGAGATGAATCAACAGGGGAAGTTGGATGCATCATCAAAGATGAAAGGGCAACTGTGTTTTAACATCAGGTCTCTGGTTGCAGTGTTGCTCAACTCTCAAATTTTGGAGGTCGTAGAGAAATAGGAATCTGATTTGACAGTCGCATGTTTTGAGAGGAAATAATATTGTTTTTCATTGCTCCTGGATTAAAAATTGTGACTTAATTTGAATCTGTGACATATTTTGCTAGTATTTTATTTTAAAAATTAATGTGCCAGCTTTAACATTGTTAAAGCTGGTATTTGGTTAAAACAAATTTTAGATTGTAATTGTGATAGCCCAAGACGTCACATTCACTGATTATTGCCAGTGGGATTTATTCTGTGCTTTAATGTTAGTTTTGTTCCTATAATATTTCTACTTATTTTCACACTTCTGGAGTTGACGTTCCACTGGCATTACTAAATAAAGTTATGCTTTTCCAATATAAATTGTGACCTCTGCTACGTTTGCTATGGTTGTTTCAGGAATTTTGATCCCTAAATTGATGAGCAATGCAATGTCAGCCCTCATGCTGACATCATCCTGGGTTTTCTGCTTTTGCTTCGTTAATTGGCAGGTCTACTGAGGCAAAAGTTTCCTTTCACGTCTCGAAAATGAAGGTCCAATTCGTTTTTAATGATAGCGTTTTTTATGAAAATACTCCAGTTCATTTTCTTGCGCTGTTGAACAGAACCATACAAGGTGCTGCTGATAAAACAAACCTGAACTAATTTGGGGAGCAGGATTAGTGTACTATACTTCAGCAATTTTCTATGAACGTCCCTGTTTTAGCTTAGTAATTAAAGTCCTACGTGCTGGATGAAAGACTGGTCGACACTCATTTTCAGAAGTTACCCAACTGATGAAGTGACTTTAATTTCGTTCCGACAATTAGTTTTGAAACGTAAAACTGGAAAATCAGCGTACGCTTCTAGCGTTCGCAAGGTGCTTTCACGAATTGACTGGTGTCTCGGCCTTGAACGAAGCAATGTTACGGCCCTAATGTGTCTAATAAGTGACAATTAAAGTCTTGCGCGATTGCCTTTCCCTCTCATCTCCTGCTATTGCTTTTCTTGCACTACGTAAAACTCTACTTATGAATTTGTACATTATGAAACTTGACGTACAAATTCGCTTCCTTCATTGCTTGCAGTAATCCAATATATTTGTAAAAGACTGATCTTCTTTTTGCATTTCATCACATCACTATAATTGGGAATATTTAATTTTACTTGCTTAACGTGTTAGTATGACAGCAATCGATCGATTTACTATTGATACATGCACTCAAATCATCACTGTGTTTTTTATCATATTTGTGCATCATTTAGTATACGGATAAATTTATACATCATATTTACTCAAAATTTCATCCCTTACGTCTGTTGGGTACATGCACATGTATGTCAAGTGGTTTTGACTCTCTCTTGATCGATTAATTTTTTAAAAGATGTAGCACTTGTGTGCATGTTGAGAAGAATACTCGACTATCGATACCAGTATTTATCAGTAATATTTACCACCGACAAATCGTCGTGAGAATGTCTTGTTAAGAGGCACTGTCATCTACCTACTCGTAATTATGATTTTAGTGATAAGTTAGTGGACCGAGTGATTATGCATCTACTGTACCCCATGACTTGTTCTTTATACTGTCCTGTATACTGTCCTGTGACTTGTAATGTATACTGTTCTGTGACTTGTAATGTATACTGTCCTGTGACTTGTAATGTATACTGTCCTGTGACTTGTAATGTATACTGTTCTGTGACTTGTAATGTATACTGTCCTGTGACTTGTCCTGTATACTGTCCTGTGACTTGTCCTGTATACTGTCCTGTGACTTGTCCTGTATACTGTCCTGTGACTTGTCCTGTATACTGTCCTGTGACTTGTTCTGCATACTTTTCTGTGACGTTCTGTATACTGTTTTGTGACGTTCTGTATACTGTTTGCCCTACCAGAAGTAACGAGGCATCATCTGTGTCTTCATGAATTTCACAAGGAATAGGATTTTTCTTTCAATTAAATTGTAATTTTACTTATACTTTTTGCAATGCCTACTCTCCGGCCTCCGCGTTCTTTACTTCATAAGTCTAATAACATTGAACTTCACATTGCAATCATTTGAACTCTTTCAAGACGGATGTAGACTATAGTCATCATTAACTTCAAAGTTATTTTGGGGTATTAGTGTATCAATAGTTTCATTTTTAAAACAAACCTTGGTCGGTAGCAAAATGTGGTTGTTAGCTGTAATGTGGCCTTCCGCACCTCGTAACCTCACAATAACTCATTCTTGCATTTTTATTTTTACTCAGTCCACCACATGGTAATTCATGCATGAAAGTGATAATTACAGATAGTATTGTCGTCCTAATTTAACATGACGAGCCAGTTATACTTGATAACCCGGCTGACGTTGGCAAATGCGACATAAGAATTGGCTTGTGAAAGTTTTGGCAATGGTCTGAATCTCCTTCAGTCTTGATAAGCACTGGTCGCAATCTCATAGATATCGGTGGTTATCGCCCATTGAAATACATGTGTGTTAGGCCAACAAATGTAATAACACATGTTCTGACATTTTGTGCGTCTTGTTCTTCACTAGTATATTCTGAACGGGTAAAAAGCGTGTCTCTATTTTATGTTTCCTATAATCCTCATTCTGTGAAGGGTACCAAATTAAAATGAATATCATTTGAAGGAGCTTGATTTGAAATATCTTCTGTCTCTGGTGTACCCCTTGGTATAAGACGTATTATTTTTATAAACAGTTGATGAATGTTTCGTACCCCTACTACATACCCAGTTGATGTTTGTCCAACAAAAGTTTATTGTTGAATAAATGAAGACAAGATAGATCAAGCGAACCCTGACGAAGTTCAACAATACCTGTGGATTCAAGCCTGATCCAAGAACTGGACCAGAGATTTTTTTAGAGTTGACAAGAAAAAATAGCTTTAAACAATCTTTCAAGTTCTGGTAGGCAAATGAACAGAGAGACGAATAGGCCAAGACAACAAGTAGGCAAAGACAACGAGTAGGCAAAGACAACGAGTAGGTCAAGACAACGAGTAGGTCAAGACAACGAGTAGGTCAAGACAACGAGTAGGTCTAAACAACAAGTAGGTCAAAACAACGAGTAGGTCTAAACAACGAGTAGGTCAAAACAACGAGTAGGTCAAAACAACGAGTAGGTCAAGACAACGAGTAGGTCAAAACAACGAGTAGGTCAAAACAACGAGTAGGTCTAAACAACGAGTAGGTCAAAACAACGAGTAGGTCAAAACAACGAGTAGGTCTAAACAACAAGTAAGCCAAAACAACTTTGGCGAAATGAAATCCTAGCCAATAGGAGATAATTAAAAATCGCCTAGAAAAATCGCATTAGGATTTAACCTAAAGTTGTCATCAGTAAGAAACTTCATTAAAAATGATCTCCCTCAAATCCTGCAAATACCAAGTTAACAAGTTAACCAATTTCTGTCAGCGATTGATCAAATTTTATAGAAGGCACAATTTGAATAGGAAGTTCAAGAAAATGGCCGGAAACGATAAAAAAAATCATTTCAATAATATGACGTCCAGTGATGAATGCAGCATTTTTTTCAACGGTATTCTGAATAAATGAATTATCTAAAATGGTTTCAATATCACGGAGTATACTCTGATAAATAACTATATATGCAAATAAACTTAAAATCCAGCTCTTCTGAAAGACCTTTGTGTCTTTGTGAAAATTTTGTATCCTGATATAGGAGAGGTATAACAAGAAGTTATTGGGCACTTGCAGTGTATTAACACGTGGTTCAGTATAAAGTACGGAAGGGAAATATACATGAAAGTTATAAACAGTGTTGAAAGTAAAACCCCTAAGCATTATACGATGAATATTATCCTCAATACACCGAGGCTTAAAAATAGCTGTTAATGAAAACCAATGCAAGTGCATAGGGACTACTATGACACCCTGTATAGTGCAGATATACATCAGTCTTTGATGTATGTCATTTTTGACTTATTTTGTTCTCGAAAAGCGTACGTTAAATTTGTTTCGTACAAGGAGGTTTATGCTATCGTACAATTGTCAGTGTTGTTTAGCTTGCCTTTTGTTATAAACTCAACACCGAAAGCATCACTAAGAAACGGAAATTATCGTTATTCTGAAAACATCAAAACGAACGATGTGTCTTTTTACAGTTTTCTTTCTGCATTCAAGTTTTTAAATGAATTTCTAATTTTTGTCAAATAGTGATTCACCTTCGAGTTCAGTTTATTGTGGATTCGGACTTGCATTCAGAATCCTTATTGTAGAGATGACGAAAGTTTCCCGTTAGAAACCTCCTCAAAAGTATCTTCAATAATAAAATTACTGCTCTGTTGTATGATATTTCGTTCGTATGAAATACACTCCTCCACCAGAACGCTGCCAAATGGCATCGTGGCCTCAGTGTTGGGTCATATCTGATAACCTGAAGCTCTAGTGACCCTATTACTCTCTTGGGGTACAACACGCAACGGAAGCATGATGTGGTCCATCACGCTTTTCCCGCAGAGAAACAATTTGTTATGAAATTTTCTGAGTTGTTGTTTGCAGTCGTTTGTATCAAGTTTTAGTGATTTGACTTGTATGGTTGGATTTCTAACTCACAAATTAGGAGCAAAAATGCGTTATTTTGCTTCTCAAGAGCGAGACGAGAGCGGAGTCAAGTGGTCTGCTCTGACTGGAATGAATTACCACGCAATTGCATGCTTCTTATCAGTGTGCACAGCCGTCAACTGTTGCAGATTTCAGCACTGATCCTTTGCATTCTGTACAAGAAAAACTGTCTTCACGTCTCGACTAACACGTAGTTATAATAAGTCTTCTAATTCGCGACATTCTGTTCTGAACTGGATTTTTTTCAGTATGATTTCTGATTACACGTAGTCATTTGTTAGCTGAATTTCAGTAAGTACTTTTAATTTTGATGGAAAAGTTTTTAATTTTCACTCAATTGAGGGAAACTTGCACGCTTCAAATCATTCTCAAATTAGTCAAATGCTATAGATTTTGGCGATGCAGCTGACGAAGTCTACAAATTTGCTGATAATGTTTTTATATTAATTTAAGAAGGTCACTGCTTGACTTTCTTTGTGAATGTCTCAATTGCTTTCGAATTTAACTTCTAAAGATGATTTCTGTCTTTTTAGATAGTTACGTTGTTTTATTTTACCTGTAAAAATCTTTTTTCTGAATTTGTTCTGTCAATTTCGTAGCAAGGACAACATCCAAGAAAAAACCCATAGCATTTATTCAAAAATCACAATAATAATAATCGAAGGCAATATTTCGCCTCCTGTCGAAGGGTTGCCGTGATACGAACGTATTACACACAGAAGGGAAACTTTTCATTTCTTTCGCTTCTGAGGAAATTTGTGGTGCGTCTCAATCCATTGCAATTCCTCACTACACATTCACGAGAATTAGGACAGAATAATCAAGCGCAACCAATGTAAGAAAATGAATTCACCTTTACATTTGTCCGAACTATCTGATAAGCGACTATCATCTTGGAGTAGGAAGATGAGATTACGTGCATCAATATTTGACTATAATTGCATCTTTATATGATTATTTTCATGTTCTGCATTCGCAGTAGAAATGAAACAACCATTGTTTGTACAGCTGAAGGACTAAGCCTCAGTTTTAGGTTAATTGATATCTCTTGCAATGAGGGCATTTGCTTTGTCGGGCCGTCAAGCTTTGTTACTCTTGTTCACTGAAAGCTTTCAGTGTTGTAGTACGCTGAGGTGATTTGTTGGCCCGACCACCTATCGCATCATTGAGTAGCCCCGTGGAAATGCGCGTGTTTTGGTGATGACGAAAACAGCGATTGTTTCTTTCCGAGGCGAATATTCTAGACAGACTTTCAAAGGTATTTCTATGAATGGCTAAATGTCCTGTTGAATAAACAGTTACCCATGCGCTCTTAGAATGACATTTACTGGAGTATATTTGGGCTGATATGAACACTTTAGTTGACAAAATTGATACGAATGTTCATGTTCTCTGATCGTGCCATGAATGTTGTCATGATGGAAGAGAAACAGTGCTGAAAAATTTTTGAGCATGAACGTAAGGAGCTAAACGTGACACTTATTCACTTTATCATTGCGTTTATTAATAAATTAATAAACGTCAAATGATTAAGGCTCCTATCCGTGTATTCGTAAAATCTTTTTGATTAAATTTTTGAAATCGTGTAGATCTTTGAAAGTTTTTTTGCTTCCATAAGGAAATATGTTGTTCAACTTCCAGCACTAAAACTTCATTATCACAACTTCTGATATTGTCTAGTTTTACTTTCAATGGTATTTAGTTTTACTTATCACCTATCTTGTGAGAATATTGCTTTTCTGTTACCATGATGCAGAGTAATACATCTGAGTACATCGCCTACATCTAGTGGGCAGCTGGTCGTAACTCATGTGTGTATAACCTGAATTATCACGTCAATTTGTTCTCTATGCGGTATATTTTATGTATATTTTATTGCTGTACTGCTCGGAGCTGTTTTGCTTAATTTGTTAAGGATTTTAAGTACTTTCAAATTCTACATGTTACGTTTTTGTCTTTCATGTACGCGGTTGAATTTCATTAAAGATGTTTAGAACCCTGCAATTTCTATCATGAGGATGATCAATTGTTTCCACGGAGTCTTCGTAAATTTCAAACTCAGAGCCTAAGAAAGATCGTGGGATTAGTTCATGTAGTAGAACAACAGTTGAATGCGTGGATAAAGGATGGTCTGTATGTCTTACGGAACATTGTGCTCTTTCTTGTTTATCACATCGATTATTTACTGGTGGATGAACCAAGTAACGTGCTAGGAATTTAATTGACGGGCCTTCTTATGAGAAGAGCTTGCGTGCCACTGGAAGTTGCCTCGTCCTGATGCTCGGTGTTGTGAGAGGCTCAGATTATTTCGAGGCTCGTGATGTGGAATTTCCCACTCGTCCTGTTGCGGCTTGCGTCTGATGCTCATTAACGAACGTCGGTATGGGCAGACACGAGGGTCTTCTCTTGCTCTTCAAACTGCTTCTGATGTTGCTTGTATTACCTTGATGGTGCTGTTGCACCTGGATCACCTCTACGTGCTGCGTGCTATTACCTGTGCATAGTGCTGCTGCTGTTGCTTATATTACCTTGATGGTGCTGCTGCACCTGTATCACCTCTACGTGCTGCGTGCTATTACCTGTGCATAGCGCTGCTGCTGTTGCTTGTATTACTTTGATGGTGCTGTTGCACCTGGATCACCTCTACGTGCTGCGTGCTATTACCTGTGCATAGTGCTGCTGCTGTTGCTTATATTACCTTGATGGTGCTGCTGCACCTGTATCACCTCTACGTGCTGCGTGCTATTACCTGTGCATAGTGCTGCTGCTGTTGCTTGTATTACTTTGATGGTGCTGTTGCACCTGGATCACCTCTACGTGCTGCGTGCTATTACCTGTGCATAGTGCTGCTGCTGTTGCTTGTATTACCTTGATGGTGCTGTTGCACCTGGATCACCTCTACGTGCTGCGTGCTATTACCTGTGCATAGTGCTGCTGCTGTTGCTTGTATTACCTTGATGGTGCTGCTGCACCTGGATCACCTCTACGTGCTGCGTGCTATTACCTGTGCATAGTGCTGCTGCTGTTGCTTGTATTACCTTGATGGTGCTGCTGCACTGTCTCAACCTGCACGTATTGCGTGTTATTGCCTGTATGTTATGATGTTACTTACGATACAGGTAGATCGTGTTGCTTATGTTACAGGTAGATGGTATTCTTAATGTTAGTGTTAGATGGTGTTGTTCATGTTGACTCTACTGCTTATGAGTGCCACTGTTGCTCTGTGATGTGCGTTTGTGTTGCCACTAATGTTTTCGCAGTCATAATTATTGCATAGGCCCTCTGCACCTGTCTCTCTCTCGCTCCACTTTGTTCATCTCTGAACAGCTGCATGATGTGATGAAGTTCTTTTCAAATATTTCTCACTGGTTTTAATTTTTTTTTCAAAAGATGTGGTATTCTGCATTATTAGTTTAGTGTCAATTAATTTGGGATGCAACTGTCATACATCCTGTGTCTAGTATAAATGATGGTTTTAAAGATCGTATCAATTCTTGTGTGTTGAAAACGTTATGAAATTTACAGCTATTTTCTCACAACTATGTATATGTTGTACTTTTTTTTGCTAAGATTCTGAAACGGAACGAATATGTGTATCTCTTTATTCAACTTCATTCTCAATTTTGTTTCCTTTTTATCTCATTAACTATATAAAAAAGAATATTAAAATGAAAGGCAATACTGGTCAGTGTTTTCGTTTGAGATTTCATTTACAGTTATTATTCGAATTGTTTTTCAACTACATCGGGACATTAGAACGAGTGTGAGCTTTGGGACAAATAGTTTTGTTTAAAGTCCCACCAGTTTAACAGTGCGTTGTAATAAAGTAGCTTATCACCACATCTACTAATGAATTTATTTTGAAAAAAGTGAGCTGAATTGAAATACTGAGTTATCAAAGAAACTCACTATTGTTCGTCAGTAGTTCCCATCAGTTAGCTTGGCGTTATTACTGGGTAGTCGTTGTGCCCTGCATTCTTACTGAGATAACGAATGAAGCATAATTTAGGTTTAACATATGATAATATCAACGCAATTTGACGATAATGGAAGCGAATTAACGTTTCTTCAACGGTGATACAAGACAGAGTCCTCAACACTAGAATCAGTGAATACTGATGTAGAGATGAAAATAAAGTCGGTAGACAAATAGTTAGGCCTGTCGAAAACCTTATTTAACGTATTCTGCGAACTCGTCTGCATGAGGTTGCGAAGGCCACTAAATCTCAGTAAAAATTAACGGAACGTCAAGTTTTCACCCTCCCGGAGATGATAAATTTCACGGCAGTTTAGCCAATGTTTCGTGTTGACGCCAAGCTCACTGGGGCCAGGCGATGAAGTGGTTGCCGACACGACAGTGATGTGGGCCCAGTGCGATGAAATGAACGTTGTTTGGAAACCGAAGAACGATGACAGAAGACGCACGTTTTGTGTTATTGAATCCTCAAAATCGGTTTCGGATAAGGAAAGAGTGCGTTTAAATGAATTAATAATTTATGGTCCAAACTAACAGAAAGATTTTGAGCTGCTGCGTCAGTAAAACGCGTTCGAAACGTTTCGTAAGTGAGCTGCTGCCGTCATGTATCAAACAGGACAAACGGAGAATTGCGAAGAAATAAAATGAACTCATATGGTGCAACGTAAGAAAAGTTTCGCCAAGGTTCACTTTAAACGGCTTGACAATTTTGAGCGTTGTGGGAGCTTCGTATGTCGGATTTTCATTTCAAATTTTCTGACGAACTTACCACGTTTTATTTTTTGGGATTTCTCCAACGAAATCTTGTTCCTTTGATCCGCTCTCACGTGGCTGCACTCAGAATAATAACTTGCTCTTGGTGCTGCTGTTTGATCGGAGATGAAAGATACCACCACGATAGAGATATGAAACTATTGACGTTCGCTACAATGCGGCTATTTCAACGCACTACTCGCACAATTTATACTACAGAGTCTCTGCTATTGTGTACATTCTATTGCTGGTCGTGAAACTCAGCTCGCTTTCCAGAATTTTATGAATCGCCTCCACCAAAGTGATGCTCTTCCAGAGATCCGCCATTTACGCTTAGTTTAAGAAGAGAAATTCATTTGCATAATGGAAATAGTTAGAATTACTTTTCTGCTTCAACTTGTTATTTGTAGCAAATTTATTACTATGATTCCTTTAGCAGTTCGATGAATAATAATTGAGTACACAGCCAGACATTGAGGTACATGTATTTACTTTCAGTGCACCTTTATTGCTCTCCAGCACATTGTGCAGCAATGGCGGAGGCCGCACGCTTTTATTTTAACATTCAGGGTAAAATTTTAACTTTCCTCTGAGTTGCAAGAAGCTCAATGGAGAATCGTTTTGTTGATTGTTATCATGATTAAAAATTTTTTTGCCTTTATTCTGTAATTTTATAATTCCTACTCCTCTGCAGTTAGTGTTGAAAGTTAAAATACGAAGACAACCTATATTTTTTTGTATGTACATATGTGTTTGTTTCTCTTTTCTCATTTTTTAGCTCATTCAGTTTTATGCTATTATTTATTTTTTGGTCAACTCTACTTTGAATGCTTCCGTTTAATATATTCTCAGTTAATGGAGTGATCCAAACTCAATTTGAGCTCCTTTATAATTTATTCATTCTAAAACAAGAGTATAAGACATTCTTCACAACTTATCTTATAGCTTTGATCATGCCAACACACTGATGTAACACACGCCCCACCATTGATCATTTAGATTTTTCCACCTCCACATAATCACATTCTCCAGCAATGACCATATAGCTCTGACCACCCAAACACACTCGTGTGCCATATTTCCCACAACTGAGATTGTACAGTTGTGCTCGAAATTATAAATACCCCCCATTGAAAATTTGTTTTTCTCCATTTAAAGAAATAGGAAATTCCATTTAATAGTCTCCTACAATGCGTATGTAGGTATTATCATCTCTCAAAGTTCAATACGCTGCTACATCTGTGAATTAATTCATTGTGTGTTTGTACGAGATGAAAACAAAAACGAACATGAGATCACAGGGTATAAATAATTTCGAACTCAACTTTACGGGATGAAAACAAAATACAAAGATGAGATCACAGGATATGAATAATTTCGAGCTCAACTGTTAGACCACGCTAACACTCTTGACGTGATGGCAGGTGTGGCGGCATGGATGACGGCGGCAGCAGCCTTAGCAGCGCCTCGTACGGTTCATGCAGCAGCTCAGGAGCCGAAGAAGTAGTGCTGCGCATCCATGTGCCGGAGCTCAGCGTCGAGCGCTGCCTCACCTTCCACTCACACGACCTCGTGTGGACTGTCAAGCAGGCAGCCCTCACCAGCCTCCCTAAGGTGAGATTTTCCCAGTTTTTGAATTGCCCACTTCGGTCGTTCCTCAAGACAGGTCGTTCTGAACTGAGGGTGATTTGGGGGATCCTGTAAAGTGTTGGTTGCGGCTTCTGGTGTGTTTAATATTAGTTTCGTCAACTGTAAAGCTAAAGTTGGAGTTCAATAATTCGTTCAATTGGAGCGGGTAAATATATTTTGAACAAAAAAGGAGCTTATTCTGCTGTGAAGAATGAGGTTCTTTTTTTCGTCAACGATCGTCTTTAGTTTGTAGCTAACCTTTGTTCACTTCTTCGGATGAGTTCGTTTGGCTTGTCAAGATATTATGAACCGGTTTCTACGAGCTTCAACCTTGAATAAATACTTTCTCTGTTGCATGATATTCTTGGTTATTTTATAGACCGCTTGATATTTTATGGTCCCAAATCGGCTGTTTCTCTTACGTCAGAGTTTAAGAAATTTTTTCAGAACTTAAAAACTACGAGTCACGTTTCTTTTAAAATGTCACTCCTGCTTACTATTAACATAGGAATCAAAACAACAAGAATTAAAGCTCGGCTGCATGTTGTTCACAGTATTTGACAAACTGGAACTTATTTTCGCACGGACATGTTCAACTGGAACCCGTGCTCAGAATGCTCATTCCGTGTAAAGAAAAATACCCAGTGTATTCTTGTGTTCATGATAATATAATGGTTGGTTTCTAGTACAAAACATAGAGTCCTGCCACGTGTGTGCTGATGCTTGTGGGTTCGCTAATTTCCCAACAGTTTTACCAAAGTTAAAAAAAGTTGTGCGTGATACGCACGTTTATATGGGGGCTCTAATCATTGAAGTTTATCGGACCACCTGCAAATTTGCCACGCCAACGTTATCATTAAAGAAATCCCGATTTCTTACGCACTATCAACCGATTTATTTATCGTTCTGCTAAGCGAACTCTGTGGCATAGAAATATTATTCAGTGCTATTGCACATTACCTTTTCGAAGTGGGCTAATCGATACTCTGAATTTGTTTTCACACGTTCATTAGGTCGAGTAAGAGACGCTCAGTTTAATGACGATCAGCAATAGTTTCCATTTAAGCCAATTTATTTCTGAACAAGTCGCATGAAGAGATCTATCTATACAGGCCGTTGAAAATAGTTGATCAGTTCATGGCCTTATTAACTTAACCATGGATGGAGAGCGCTGAATCAGTTACCCATGGGGTCCATGGTGTCATTCCGTGGCTGAAAAAGGCATGATGAAGCTGTGACGGTGGAATTTTATCCCCGTAGAATTTGAATACTTGGAATTCAAAAATAATTTTTTTATGGAAATGAATAGAAGCATCTGTTTTGCACAGACGTAAATTTCGATTGATTTATTAATTTCCAAGGGATCCAGAAGAGTTTGGGTGCACCAACATGACCGAGATGAACGTCTTTAAATTATGTATGTATACCTGAGCTAACGCGCCGCATATGTCTACGCTGCTTGTGTTCTATAGACGGACGCTGTCCCAGCTGATAAGATAGCAAGAAGACAGAAAAGCCTTGAGCCACAATCTCTGTTTGCCGGCTTAATTGATATGCTTTCATCTAAGCCAAAGAAATAGGTTGCTCTTCCATAGATCTCAGCAGGTATGCGATGATCACTCTTATCAGATTTCATATTCAGTGGCACAGTACGCTATATAAAGCTACATTTTGTGTGTCATGGTTACTCTCAGTGCTCTGCTCTGGACTCTATTTGTATTAACTTACATGATTTATATTCAAGATAAATGCACCGATACGGATTAGAATTTTATGGAGTAATTCTTTTATTATAATTCATAACTTTATATTAATTACATGAGTACAAATACCAATTAGACTTAACGTAAACGTAATGCCTTAGGCACAAAGGTGCTTTTAATTCTGAAGAGTGCATACCGGTTATTTATGCCCATTATTGATGGGGACATAGCAGTAGCTGTTTCAAAATAATGGTAGCAAAAAATATCACCAATATGCAAAATGTTCGTTTAATCAGGTGGGGCATTGCTTTTAGTTTTCCTTTTCATGCTTCCCAAATTTTGGAACGGTAATTATGGATGAAAATATGTTGGGGAATAAATTAAAATGAGCTTTATCATAAAATTGATTGATGCCGCCAATCATTTAATCTTATTTTATATCTTGAAAGCTCGTGCTTTTTCAATTGCGTTTCTACGTTACACTCGCCTTCAGCTCATCTGAAGCTCGGAGTTTTTTTCGTCTTCATAAGAAAGCTTCGTCTTATCTTTCTTATCGATGTGGACACACTCATTCATACATTGAAAGGCAGATTCATTCAACTCCACACTCAAGACTATCTGTGTATACTTTCTGTTAATACAATTATAACAGTCTGTCCCTAGATAAGAATATTTTTGTCATGCGAGTTAATGTTCACCATTCAAATTTAAAGGAACCCAATGATCGATTGCAACTAAAATGCCACTTGCTTATTTCCCGTGCTCGAGTAAATGCTGTCATCGGAACTGGACAGCTGCTTTCACGTGTAAATTATTGTTGATGTTCATCCTGATCCTTGTGCATAGTGACTGGTCGCTGGAGAAACAGGCAATGTGTCTTGCCCTGACGTTCCTACGTTTTGAGCAAGACTACTACACTAACAATAAATCACAGCCGATACTGCATCACTTTTGCTACCATTGAAATAACTCAGATTTAGAACCGCTGGTGATTTACTTTCAAATGACCACACTACAAAAGTAATTAATTTTTCCGAGCACGCACACCAGCCGTAGGTTGTCAACTCTGCCGGGGAGTGGCTCGTTGATCCACGTCGAGAGTAGGCCCTGAGGATACCCTTTGGTGGTCCCTCAGGACCAGGAGGTCTTCTTTTAATGAGGGCCACTTACCACGCTCTCTATGGCCTCACACAAATGGACTTTCTCATCTCTCGTAATGACTATCAAGCAATGCTTTGTTGTACTTTTTTCTATTATTTCATCTCTAGCTCCGTGTTCCTATCCTTGTTTTGTGTCACGGTCTTTTGCGTTATTTGTTAAATTCACGTTATATGATTCTCATTCATAAATCTCTTTCATTCATATGTGATCGGGAAAAAACTTGTACTTCGCTAACCGACAATAATTATGTGTCACTTAACCGAGCTATCGTTTTTGCCCGACATTTGTTGCCCTAAAATTCACGTTCATTTTTTGTCGACTACTAATTCTCTACAAAATTATCTTTTAGAAATGGCCTTCATTATAATTTAGTTAACTTGGTCTACATACGATATCTGTGACTCGATCAATTGTATTTAAATAAATGCATTGAGAGCTTTTATTTTGCCGAGGCATTACAGGAAACTATGTGTGTTGATGGTGGGTGCAGAGTAATTAGGAGTAATTAAACTGATTGAAAACTCCCTAGTTTTAATTTGCAGTCTTCGTCTTCAGCTTTTCCATTTTAAATGCTTTCAGTTTTGCACATCTAATCATCTCAATTACCTCATCTCAATGTGTACACTACATTTAGTACACTGGCTCAGTAGTGACCTGCAGCAGCATTTTATTCAAATATCTTTTAGTTCAAACCTTTAAATTTTGTATCCGTTCTACTATAATTTTCTTTAGGTTATAATTTTTTTTTTTAAATTCAGGTTTCGAAATCATGTAAACTGAAATTAAGTTAGGCTCTTCAGTTCTACCTGCTTTTAATAAAAATGTCTTCATGCTTATTTGATCTACTCACTACAGTTTTATGACTCCATTTCACATAACTGTATTACGCTTCGAAATTTTAACTTGTATGTCTAGGTTTGGTACCTGCCAAGACTGACTACATCAATGAGAACATTTCGTCAGTGCTCCATAAAATTGCAATGTAAGGTGTATTGAAAGACGAATTTTCCTCGAGCAATATTTTAGTTTCATTGTGCGGATTTTGTTTTTTTGTCTGATAAGCTTAGCATGGCCAACAGATAATGTCAAGCTTCATCCATAGTGAAAGACATCGAGTGTCGGATTTTGACTTTACTTTCTGTCCGAGACTGTGACACACTCGCTGATAAAGCTAGCTGTCATTAGGACAAAGAAGAAAGCTGTTTGTTCTTAGAGTGCCTAATAGTATAGTTTATTGAATGTGACATGTTAATTCATATCGATTGTTTGATTGGGCAAGACACCGTAGAGAGTGATTTTGCTTAATTGAGGTCTGTCAACCTATGTCTTATATCATTAATTCTTTCGTGGAACTCAATTTTTTCATAGTTGTTATCTATGGAATACTTATGGATGTATAGCTTACGAGTAATCATTATAATAGATTGTGTATATATGTAAAAAAACGGATAATATATGATTAGAAATTGCCGTTTGTTTTGCAGATTACGTGTACACCTATATTAAACTTTTAAGTTGCGTGATCAGATTTGAATTGTATTCCGGTCCCAGAAATATTTGGTTGCGTAAAAATCTAGTTTGAGGGCAACTCATCCAGCAGCCGTACATCCGCAGACTGTTTTCTCCATTGGTTGGGTTGCTCCATGAAGGCTGCGTGGAGTAGGTGGATGCGTGCGAGACTCTGCCGCGTGTTTTCGTAAATACTTACACTGAAGCTTAACTCATCATTGTGCAATTTATGTTAAACGGTAGGTAACAATTATTGTTGGGAAAATATGGTAGAAAAACCTTAGCATTTCGGGAAACTGTTCTGCATGATAAATTACGCAGTGACGAGTTTGGATGACGTACTGATTGCGAATCTGAATTCACCGTGTTTGGTGAATCGAATTTCGTTTGGTGTTCAAATCGTGAAAATAATTACTGAATCACTCGATTAAAAAATCAGACAACACTGTTAAGTTTTTCACCTTCTTAATGTGATTGGGTGATTTTGTTGTTGTTTATTTTACCTTTTTTACAAGCGCTGCGATTCCATACTTGATTGTTTAGGGGAAAAAAGGAAATCTGATTTCGATTACAAGTTGTATTCAGACGTGGCTCACGGGAACCGTCACCGTGGTAGTTACTCAATACACGTGGGTAACGTGCAATGTGTAAATTTACTCATTTAAAATTCGTTCTCATTTTGTAAATAGCAAAGACGTTTGATGTTTCAGTTTCTGAGCTTCTTCTTTTCACATTTGGTGTTCCTCGACTGTTCTTCAAATGAAACTTGGTGTTTTCGGTGTCAATTTTTTGAGCCCAATTTTGCACAAATCTTGTCGGTCTCTCGTTTTTTAATAGCTCCTCTCCTCCAATCTTTTATGTACAAACTTGTGTGTGCTAATGAATTTCTGCGGGTGTAATGTTATATGTGTACATACGTGTGTATAATAATAATACAATCCTTGTTGTGTCTGTACTCTAAAAGTTTGTTCTCTGCCGAATGGTCAACTCTCACACTCGATGTGTGTGATGTCCAACTACTAACTAATGTATGTTATTCCCTTTTTTATAATTTCTTTCAATTTTTTATTATTTGTTTTGCAAACTCCTTTCATTTTTTTTTGCTCTACGTTGAACTTATTTTGTATGGAGCTGAATTTTTTTCCTTATATTCGTTCGTTTTATTCGGTCACTTGGGACACCACATCACCACCACCACCATCACCTTCATCACCTCGGCCGCAGGTTGCTCTCTGGTACCGGGTATGTTAGCTACCACTTCAGTTTATACATTGTATATATGCCTCCCATGCACACTTACTACTTGCATCCATTGTAACCTACTGAATATATAATACATAACCACCCCTCTACAGGACTCCCTGCATGTCGATTTTTGCACGCAATTTTATCTCTCTAACGTATTTTGTCCCTTTTTCAATCAAGTACACAAAATAAAAATTCATATTGCGTTTAGAAAACAGGAGAATAACTGATTCCGTATGTTTGATTGTTCTACTATTTATTATTTTCATAGATCGTCGTTACGTTCTTAGCATTAAATTAGGATCACAGAACTTTAATTTAATGGTTTAATAAATCAGAATCTATTACGTTATTTTAAATTTCACAACTTCTGTGTTCAAGAAGGACAAATTTTCAAGAGTTTACAGTCATAAAAATTGTTTAAAAGACCATTAATCTAACCACAAGGTTTCGAGGCTCCAGACATCTAGTCGTGGGTTTTAAAGAATGGAGAGTTTTATGTTGTTTTGCATGTCCTTAGCACCATGTATTCGGTGCAGGATATTTATAGAATGTTGTTTCAATTAAATAAGCTTTTTCAATTCCCGAAAATGGCAGCCTGGGCTTGATTTAAAGTTAAAATCAGTATGTCAGAACAACGAGTTATGGTGTGTCATGTGTCAATGTTTGACACATGAATTTCTCAATTCTTAGTTAACTCCCGGTTAGAGAGCCTCACAGTTCGAATGCTGGAAGTATGACTGGTCTTGAAACTTTACTTGAGCGTTTTTTAATGGTACCTCTACCCTAAGTACATAATTTCGATATGACAGTGAGTTTATTCTGAATAAAATCACAGACCCATCCGCTCTCACAGCACGACAGTAGTTGTAGTTTTATTTTTTATTCGTTTTGTTTTGTGAACAGACTACTTCAGAGCGGGTAATGAACCGGGCACGTTTTAAGAAAACTAGAAAATATTGATCTCAACAACTAAGACGCATTACTTAAGTAAAAATACACAGCCAACCATGGACTCAGTTAAGCATATGGTCGAATGAACAAATGACTTACTCGGTCTCCAGAAAACGAAATCCTTGTTGCATCCGAGGGCTGTCAGCATCAGGTTGATGTTGGCGTATTTTATTGACGCGCATTCCTGAGCTCACGACAACATTATTAAACATTGCTCTGCTTCAAATACCCTAGTACACACAACTTTGTTCGTTTGATACAGATTTATAGAATCTAAAGAACGCTGTTCTACGGGATTTATGTTCCTTCTTTCGCTAAGGAAGATTGAGAGTCTTTCCGTGCATCCTTGAGAGTAAGAGCACTTCCTAGAGTGGGTAAAACTCCTGAACATCTCTGAGAGGTGTACACTGCTCGTACTTGCTGCCTCGTCGCTTTTAATTGAAAAGACGTTTCTGGGAAAAAATCCTAGCTACTCGGTGCAGAATCATACACCTCTTGCAGAACGTATCTTAGATTTTTTTCTAAGTAGGTATGGACGCTTGGATTTTCCTACGAGGGACTTGTTTCTCTCAAAAAATAGCATCTACGTCGACCCTGTAATTATGTGCAGTCGTCTTTTCTTCCTTCATTCTTTACATTTGATTTCTTCGTGTTCGCAAGATGCTTGTGCTGCTCCCATTTACCCTTGTAGTGGTCTATGAGAATCCAAGTACTGAAACATAGAATCCTGAAGCATAGAGTACTGAAAAGTACTGAGATTTTATCACATGAATAAATTGGGTCGAAAAGCCATAACATTAATATATGCTTCTTAACTTTCCCATGCGTTTTATAGTTTATGAAATTCTCAAAGTCTGCTCACAAGCCCTACGACCCCAGTTCTGAAAACCTAAATGAAATCAACTTACTTGGGTATTTTCATTCATATGGAATCGCTTGCTGTGACATGCTTTCTCAATTTCCCATTATGTTCAAAAAATAGTTTTTACAAACTCCCCAGCCTTCTTTTCCACGGAACCACTGTTTCTTTATTATGCATTGCAGTTTTCTTTACGGTGCTTAAAAATAACTCTAGCATATACGACATATTGCATTCTTTCAAATGACTGAATCTTTTTATCTCCGCCTTTAAGTCATTCTTGGTTTGACACTTGCATGTTGAGTTTTTGTTTGGTTATTGCATGTGAAAGTTCATTTTATTCCAAACTATTTTATTTTGTATTACTTTACGTTCTTTGTACTGTTTGAGATCCTTTATCATTCCTTAATGTTTTTCCCGTGTTTAGCGAAACCTCAGTGTTTTGTGTGGTTTTTCTGAGAATGCGTTTTAGTGTATTGCATTTACGTTCCCTGGCCGCAGTGGACAAGGGGTATTTTGTGTCCAAACCCTACGAATGAACCTGATTCCAGTGCGTAAGTTTCATTGCGAAAATGCAGTAATTTCTGCTGTCAGGGAGCATTCTAACGCAACTGTTTTCCCCTAAGCTTGCTGAGATGCTTTTTATGGCATCGCAGCCATAACTTCAGCAGTTCATTTCTTACAAATTTATTGTCCTCCAAGACAGATGCGCTTAATTTACCCTGGAAAACACGACGCTGATGCCATGTTTTTACTAAAGCAGTATTTTTTTAATAACGAGTTAACAACGGGTCTTACGTGTCTAAAATAACTCTATTTGCTAGCTGAACCATGAAGTTTTTCTCAAAAAATGTTAACTTGCTTAATATTAATGTATAAAAGTGGGTTATCTGCAATATTTTGAGCTGTTACTTCGCTTGTTTTTTTGTTGCCATAGTTATAAGACCGTACTTCTTGTGAGTACTCCTATGTTTAATGTATTCTACCATTTATTTTTCTACTCAAGTGTCAAGGGAAGTAAGTTAGCTCCTGCAAAAAATTGCTAGTACACTAATAAAGCCTCATTTTTAGCAGGTAACTCGGCATTCCAGTAGCACCCAGCGAATTCAGTCCAACTTCAATGGTTTTCAATAGCTTTCATCAGGTCAAAGAATGTCATAATTTTGGTACTATCGTTTCCCTGATATTTAAGGAACGTTTCATCTTGTAAGATTCTTAACGAGGCCTTAGAAATTATTTGAGTAACTTGCACAAGGTTTACATTCTATATGAGGCTTTGCTCACGAGAATATTTTGCTTGGAAATTATTTAGAATCCTCCCAAAATTTATCGGCCTTTCACTTCTCGGAATTTTCTATCCATTGTTCGTAGACCATTTAATTTCATAGGATACGACAGAAAATTATATACGAGAAGCTCTGATTAACGATACTTCTCTCGGCGGGCATGTAATATACAGAAGAAGGTGCGTGTGTCTCCATTGCTCATACAAAAAGAATCGTGTCTCTAATCGATTACCAAGTAACTGAGCAGATTCACTGGTCTGCAACAAGCACAAACATGCAGGCTGTCAAGCCGAGGAAATTGAGTTCACGTGTGGTTGCATCCAAGCATGGCAATGTCAAAAACACATAAAATGCTAACAAACGCCAGACGAATATGAGAACACGCAAATTAACCATGCAGATAATTATTAGATAGTTGTTTGAACTACAGTTTATTTTATTCTCGAGAACGTAATTAAGTTCACGAGTACATGAATTGAAACGTCCCTTCTTTCAAACGTGATCACAAAGTCTATGCTCTAAAATGCCTTAAAATTGGACTATCCTTAATATCATCGAAAATGTTGAGAAAGTACTTCAAAATTGATGCATAATTTCGTTCGCAATTAATATTGTTATGTTGAGCAGCGCTGTTTCTCTTTTTCTGAGTTTTCTGTAATTTAATTTAGGTTTCATTCATATACTCGCGTTGCTATCCTCCAGTTGTGTTTTCCTTATCACGTATTATTGTCAGTTTACTTTTTTCAGTTTCGTTCCTGTCGTGTTTTTTATCGCGGCTTGAGTGCAGCTATTGTAAAATGCAAGGACAATTACGATAAGTCAAGTCTCTGACCTTTTAATTCCAAACGAGTCTTTTAAACAGAGAAACATAAATCTAATCCATGAAAAATGTTGAAGCACATTTTATGGGCTTTGCATAAAATATCAACTCTTACTTGCTAAAAATGTTACCTATGCTTTTCTCCACTCGCACGAATCTCTGTTCTGCAGTGCAATGAATTTTCGAATAAAGTTCCTTAATTGAGGATCAATTCTCGCTAAAATATTTCCCGCTATAATGTTGCAGCCCAACCTATCATAGTTTTATTTACTTGGTGCTTTCCTAAATCCTACGTTAGTTACTATTGAACAATTTTACTTTTAACTTCACTTAGTTCATCGTGTCCTTTCAGATTATCATTTTAGTGTTTGAAGTTCACAGCCGGTATAAAATATTTATTGTAAGTGACTTGTTAAGTGAAATTGGCGGCCTTACTCTCATTTCAGAAATTTTTTGTTGTGTTCTAAGTTTATTTGGTGTTCAATGTGCTCGAAATAATAGAAATTAATTAAGCCTCACATTCAAGAGTTCGATAAAATATTCCGGTTGCCTGGTTATGATAGCCAGCCAGTGTCAGTTTCCATGAAAAAATCAGGTGCTATAATCTACCTTATCTTGCATTTCCAAGGAAAACTGCACAAAGTTCAGCTACCGCTTCTTGTTTCTCAAGTTTGAGTTACATTGTCAGGCTCGAGGTGGTATTTTTGAAATAATTTTGTTATAGTTATTTCGAATACAATTCACTCTTCTACATCGTTCACTTTGCACCATTCACACTTTTAGATTATTTAGGTTATAGATACTTTATTTATTAGCTTGTATAATGCGTATCGTGGCTGTTACAAATTGTGTAAACAGTTGTTTACACCTACATATGCAGACAAATAAGATTCTCAAACCTTAGAATCATGGATCGATTCATTCATACTATACCATTTTGAAATGGGTTACGTTACGTGTCATTATTTACCGCTGTAGGCAAACCTGATTCTCCTAAGGCCTAGTGATCATGCACTTAGAATTTAAACTCCATTTTCCTTAAAATTAGAGAATAAAGAGTGTTTTTCTATCCCATGATTCTCCTCCGTTGAACGACTGAAAGTTCTTTTGAGTAACAAAAACTACATCCAGACACCATGGTAAATTTTCACTTAGTCGGGATATCATTAATCCAAACATATTTCCATTTAAAAAGAGTAGCAAAAATTCTTCTATTTGTACACGGTGCGACAACATAACTTCCTTGTTTTCAAAGGAACTTCCTTTGGAACAAGGATTTTTTACTGCCACACCCTGTATTAAAATATTCACTCTCAATGACCATGTAAACTTGTCTGTTATACTGTGTCTCACATTCTGGACACGCGTTGCAGGAGCTGCGCGAGAGTTTCAACTACGGCCTGTTCTGTCCGCCCCAGAATGGCAGGGCAGGCAAATTTCTGGACGAGGAACGCCCTCTCTCCGACTACCCCCTGTGCTCCCCACTTGGCTACCTCGAGGTAGAAGATCTGGTCCCTTGTCTATGAATAATGTTGCACTTAATCGTTAATTTTGTTTGCTGTTCAGTGTCACTTTACAGTGCGATAATTTATTCATTTATGAGTCTCTAGTACAATGATAAAGGCGTGCATGGGCTGCTGTTTGATATTAGATCAGAGTTTGATCATCTAGTCAGAGGCAGAAATTTAAGAATCTGTATTTGTCTTACTGCATTAAAGCTACATCGTTGAAATTGAACTTATGACGAGCTGCTGAACTGAAAAGGGAAATAGATATTGTGTATATTTGTACGTACGTAAGTACTGCACAGGCAACAAAAGTACTATCGTACTTCACTTGTAGCTTAAGTGCTTCAAAAGTGCAACATAGGCCACAACAGAATATTATCTAATATTTTTATAGCTGTAAAATCAATCATCTTGCTAAAGGGGAAAATATTACTTATTAATATTACTTACAATAATTATAGTGAAAATAATTTCATTTTCATAAATGATACTTTTATTTCCATTCTTTTTTTCATATTACGAGAGAGAGTGACTTGGTAACAGTGACGATAATTCTAATGATTTTCACGGTAAATCTTCTGATATTAATATCTCCTCTTTAAATTCTAGTTAAAATAGAACAGAAACGTGTTTATTTGAATATTTCTCTGCTTTGTACGAGTATTGCATTATATTGATTTTCCAGTTAACCAAACACTTTAGCTTATTTTACTACATTTCTTGTTCAAACCTAATGCATTTTCTTCTCTTATGCCTTCTTTTTATTATCTTGTTTTCGCCCCGTTTCTTAATGATAATTGATAATATTTGTTACTTTTCATACTGATATTTGTTTTGTGCAGCACTGTAGTTACTTCATACTCCCACTGGTTTGGGAAAGTGCACAGTCGGGGAAATATTCCGGCCTTAATCTTCTGAAAATTAATTCTTTATCCTGCCTTTTTGTATTTTTTAGGAGTTTACTATATAACGTTGAATGTATAATGTATGAGTTAACTTTTTTGACTTTTTTTTCTGTGTACCAACTGTTTCCAACCAACATCAAAAGTTATGCACCAACTCTTTCCGACCAGAGAGAGTACTACATAATTGTTCTTTATGCTCATTGCTGGTCTTATTTATTCATACTCTCACACTGCCAGTCTCAGCCCCTTCATGCTCTCTACATGCTGGTGCGATTGTTATCAAACTGTCATAGCTGTTTTAATACGTATAAATTTAATATTTTTGCTTCATTGCAAACGTGTTTTCTTCTACGTAATCCTTTTACGTTAACTTTGCCATCGTGTGCTCGCAGCTCAAGTACAAACGTCGGGTCTACAAGATGCTGAAGCTCGAGGAGAAAACTCTACGGGCACTGCACTCCAGAGCCAATCTACGGCGCTTCCTGGAGTGGGTGAAGGAGGGTAACGTGGAGAAGGTGGCCAAGATGTGCAGTAAGGGCCTGGACCCAAATTTCCACGACCAGGAAACAGGAGGTAACTAGACACTTGGATCTAATTATGTGATACGAAATCGCTTTGCCTTGCTTTCTTAGACAACCTTTCGCCAGATGAAGGACGGCTGAACAGTTTTATGCTAATGTTGTTTTCCAAGTTACTGATACCATGAGATGTAATTGTTTCATAAAACGTGATATAAATATCTGATTTTTTCGTAGAAAATTTGTCATGCGGTAATATTCGCGGAAATATTTATGTGCTGAAATTACTTTTGGAACCCTAGCAATAAATTCATGTATTGGCCGAGGTGGTCGTCTACTATGACCTTGAAAGTTTATTTAATTTGTTTTTTAAGCCCTGAGTGAATTTGTACATAATTCAGAGTGTATGTTATTTAAACGCTTGCTTCAAATAGAGGGTAATAGTTCATTTCTGTGGGGAAATTTTTAGTTTAATTTCATGAGGGTTAGAAAGTTTCGTACCTCACATTTGTGTAAACGTTTGTCCCTACTGCAGCGAAATGCAGTCATATATTTGTGGGTAGTATTCCGTTTATGAATTATTATTATTTGGTTAAACTCTTAGAACTTTCACGCTTCACACTGATGCTTGGACTCGTCTGGTGAAATTTCTTCAATTTCATTAGGTTTATATTAAAAAGTATTTACGTGTCCCCTTGTTCCTGTGGGCATGAATTTAGAAATTACGCTCTCTATTTCTATGATCTGACACTAAGTACCTACTCCTGGTGACTAAATGAACAAAATAAACTGTTTAGCTTACTTAATATTTAAAATAATTTATTTGGTTCACTTGAAATTTAAAATAATTGATTTAGTTCACTCATGTGTAAAATAATTAGTTCAGTTCACTTAATATATGAAATAATTGATTTGGTTCACTTCAAACGAGTATTTAAAATAACTCGATTTAGTTTACTCACTCTTAGAAACAATTTATTTAGTTCACTTATTATTTAAAATAATTGATTTAGTTCACTTGATATATGAAATAATGAAGTTCAACGGTACGCGCTATTTATTAACTGTATTCATTTTCTTACCGCAGACACACCCCTGACAATCGCTGCGCGGGGTCACCTGAAGGCGCGGAAGGGGTGTGCAGCCATGCTAGTGGCGCTTGTGAACGGTGGTGCACTACTGGACTACCGCACTAGGGAGGGACTCACTGCCATGCACCGCGCTGTGCAAGCCGACAACCTCCACGGGGTCCGCACGCTGCTCGGTGAGGGAGCGCTTTGCCCAAAGTTTTCAGTAAAAATTTCTTCCTACAAATTATTATCATTGATACGGTTTTGATTTAACCACAGATGCGCCAATAAAAATGGTTTCAGTAGTGATGCGCGATATGAAGAGGCAGTCGTCTAATTTTTAGGATCATGTATCTGTGAGGAAATGGGAGTAAGTATCAGAGAAGGTATTGTGTTGTCTCTGGTTTTGTTCCTACAAATGAAAGTGGTGGGTTTCTAGGAGTTGTGCTCCCGACATCAGGTAAATTTCGTACACAATTGCGTTATAAGTATTTAATTTTGTTTAAAAATACTAGGTTTTGGTTTCATATAGACTGTTCTGTGCTACTTTAGCGTGCGGTCTACCTGCACTTTTATACTTTAGCGTACAATCTACCTCCACTTTAAGAACTCTATGGTACAGAATACTATTACAGCATGGGACTTGGGTAACAGCCCATGAATGGACCAATTGGCTCGTTCCTGTTGCCATAATCTATTCTCCTACTATTAACTTCTCTCATTTTCTTTAACCCTTTCAATCCTGCTTTTGCTCCCTGTTGGGACATATGTATATTTAGGATCGAAAGGGTTAAAATAATTCTTAACGTAACCCAACCCAACCAGACTTCTCTGTAAAAGTTATACGTCCATAGAAATCTTTAAACATTATTGTAATAGTTCTAATAAACTCGGGTTAAGAGGGTGAAAACGTAGATTGAACGCTGAAAGTAATTTCACAGCGTAGACAGGATACTGCGGTTGACTGCTGGCTAATGTAGCACCGACTATTATTTTTTCATCTTTTTTATTATTATTTGTTTCTTTGTAACACTCTGTGTGAGTGTTTAACCTACATGGGCTTATTTAAAATTTCGCATGATTCTTTTCAACATGGCTGACTCTGTTGTTCGATGTTTTCGATATTTTGCTTTATTGAAGAAATCACCGGCCTGTAAACTGAAGTAGTGTACTCACTTTGAACAAACCTCCCTAAAAAACATTCTTCATACACTGATGTGAAGGCAACAACATCAGTGTACACTGCACTCAGCGGCGCTGTTGTAACTTCATTACCTGAATATTGCGTTGTCTCCTATTTTTATTACCTTACCTTGTCTACCTCTAGTATCTTTCTTCATCTACGCTTCAACATCTTCGAAATCTCAATTTCAATCATGGTTGTAGACCTGGGAGCCTCACCAAACTACCGGGACCATCGGGGCCTGACACCTCTGTATTACTGCGTGACGCACGCCAAGGACCCATTGGTGTGTGAGGCTCTGCTGCACGACTACGCCATCATCGGTGTGGCGGACCACCAGGGCTGGCAGGAGACACACCAGGTGACCGCTTCTACATTCCATTTTGTTTCCCCTGCCACTTCTTCCTTCCCTGTCGTTAAAATTGCTGCCTCTTCCTTCCCTGTCGTTTAAATTGCTGTCTCTTCCTTCCCTCTCGTTCAAATTGCTGCCTCTATCTACCTTAATTCTTGTTTCAATTGCTGCCTCTATCTACTTTAATTCTCGTTCCAATTGCTGCCTCTATCTACTTTAATTCTCGTTTCAATTGCTGCTTTTATCTCCCCTCTCGTTTCAATTGCCTCCCTCCTACTCTCTTATTATATTTGCAGCGTCTACCTCCCCTCTCATTTCGTTTGGAGCTTCTACCTCCTTTTTACTTCAACTTGTCGTCCTTACCCTCTCTTTTTACTTCAATTTGCAACCTCTACCTTCCCTTTTATTTTACTTGCCGCCTCTACTTTCCTTTTATTTTACTTGCCGCCTCTACTTTCCTTTTATTTTACTTGCCGCCTCTACTTTCGTTTAAGTGTGAGCACTTTTGCTTCTTGCCCAGTTCGTGCGTCGGGTTTCGTGTCTCTTGTTTACGAGGTTTGTACGTCAGGATGTAGAGTATACTTTGTGCAACCTTTCTTTCTCTTGTTTGCCTGAGTTACGCTTGAGATTTCTCTGTCATTTCTCTTGTAACCCTTGTCCTGATTTTCCAGGCTTGAGGACTTATGCTTAAAGCGATATCTGTATTTACTCGTGTCCATTACTGAATAAAGAGCAATTTATTAAGCTTGAGTCAAGCTCACGCTATTAAAATTATCAGCCAGGAAAATTCCCGATCTAAAACTATTTGGAGACCCTGAATGTTTTCTTCAGAAAGAGATATTTTAACGATTATTTATAATCACTGCTTTAGGTTTTTCTAACCGACAGTATCTTCCAGATGTGTTAAAGACAAGATTTTATTACTATAAATATACAATACAGAAAATTTTATGAGATTATGGACTGACTCAGTGCTTTATGATATATATTGTTTTGTTAAATACTTGTTACGGATGCAACCAAAAAACCTGATTCAATATGAAAAATAACTATTGCCTCAGGAGTAAAAGTATAACTGTTTTTTAGAATTCATCATTTCATTGTGCTAAAAACTACAAAAGGGACTAAAATACATACAAAGTTCCACAGAGTTTCAAACCGACGCTAAAATTATCTCCGTAAATTTTATCGTACTGACTAGAATTCTAATTTTCTTCCTAATCATCGTCTCTCCTGAAACCCCTCTAAACTAGGATCCATTGAGATATGTACTACTGACACGTAGACATGTTCACTATGATCATTACTGCATTTTGATTCTAGGCGTGCCGGAACAAACTGGTACAGCACTTGGAGCACCTCCTGTTTTACGGCGCTGACCTCAACGGCCGGAACGCGTCAGGCAACACCCCACTTCACGTGTGCGCTGTCAACAACTTGGAGGACTGCGCCAGGGTGCTTCTCTTTCGGGGATGTGACAAGAACGCCCTCAACTACGCCAACCAAAACCCGTACCAGGTGGCCGTCATCTCCGGTAACCTCGAGCTCGCTGAGATCATCAATAAGCATCAACCTGAGGATATCGGTGAGGCTTCTGTGGCTTGCCGATCGTTTGAAGGATTACAAGCTGGGTGTTGTGGAAATGCTGAGCTTGTTGCTCCACATGTTATAGGATGGTCCATGTTTTAAATAACTGATTCTTGGCTACCTGAGTACAGCATTTTTCATCTATTTCTATGCTGCTATCTTCAGTATATTTTGTTTGATTTCTCGCATCTAAGCACTGAACTCGGAAGCACATTGCCAATAAAAATGTTCACTTTAACGTTGGTTTTTCTTGTTATCTTAATTAACAGTGGTTCACGGAATAAACTATTTAAAGGATAATTTATCGAATATGTATTTCAATTGATCTAAAAATATATATAATACTATTTCACTAACGAGACTGTATTCACTTAAAACTTCATGGCTCCCGCATTTGTCTAAATAAATACAGAAATTATTGATGTGAAGGAAAGTGATTGTTCGATATCCAGAGTACTCCGATACTCTCAGCGCCATCAGACCTGCATCCAATGTCAATATTGTTGTAGTCTACATTATTATTTACCTTCGGTTATTCATTATCATCACAATCATGAAATCAAGAGGTATTAGAGTAATTAGTACTGTCGAATTGGTGCTCCTGCTTTGTGCGTGTAATAAACGATACAGAATTGAATGTTTCTGTAAAGCATGTTTTGAAGGGGCTACGAATGTTAACAAATTGTTCTGGGAAAAAGGCCTTTTTTATGATTATTTTTTTCGGTTTGCTAGTGCCTTTCAAGAGCCCGCCTCGCTACAACCCCCGGAGGAGAGTGTCCGGTGCCCCTCTGCTTCGAGCTACGAGTGATCCACGCCTCGAGAACCCCTGCGTCCACAAGCCCCCCAGTCCAGCACCCTCGTCGAGGTACTCTACCATGTCACTCGAAGTCTTAGAATAGAATAGAATGAGGCTATAGGAACGAACCTTCTGGCCCATTCTTGGGTCGGATAATTACTTCGATAATTATTCGGTTGTTTTACCCAAGTCCTATGCCGTATTTCTAGCCGCGTCAACCATGTTGGCAGCGGGATTCGAACCCGGTTCTTCCCGCTCGCAAGCAGATTCACTCACCAGTCGACCAAGCTGGTCTTGTTGTCCCTCTTATTGCAGTTGCAAAAAGAGGGGAATAATGTAATGACAAGCGTTAAATTGAGGACTCAGACGCGTTTGCTAAAAATAATGGGACAATTGCCAGCATAATTTTTCGTTTTTGAGTTTCTAGTGCATTACTGATTTAAAGATTCTCAGTAAATTATAAAAGTCTTAAGAACCCTCGAACATAACCACCGTTTACATTCCCTGTGTAACATCACGTCAATCTGCATAGAGATACAATTCATAGATTAGAATATCATTCTCCCTACTCATATGTCCCCCATGTTCTACCCCTCCTCATATGCCCCATGTTCTGCCTGTCTCATATGTTCCCATGTTCTACCTCCCCTCATGTATCCCTATGTTCTACCTGTCTCATATGTTCCCATGTACTACCTCCCCTCATGTATCTCTATGTTTTGCCGTAGGTCGATCCCCCCCTTCAGCTCGGCGTCCTCCCTGAGCGAGGCGAGCACCGGCAGCGGCTCCACCGCCAGCAACAACAGCAGCAGCACACATCCTGGTGACGGTGATCACCATGACAGTCATGGTACGCTGCTGCTCTTTGTGTTGCACCGCTGTGTGTGTGTTGTGTGGCTACGACGAAAGGTCCCTGTTTTGCACCGATCCTGAATATCTCTTTACACAATTTTCAGTCTGTCGCTTGTAAAAATATGCGCTAAGGGTTCTCAAATAAACACAGTAGTTCTGCCTTAAATTTACTGTTCTATGTCGACACACGTTCAACTAAGATGTCTCTTCTTCTTGTCAAACGTCCGTTTCTAATACTTGTCATACCCTGCTGTACGAGGTTCCGTTAGCTTCTCTACCTCAATGGAGCTTCTTACTAAGCTAAAGCGTATCCTTGTGGTATGTTCTTTGTAATATTGACTTCTGTTACCATACAGCAGGTGGATACGAGAGCAGGGCCCAGCCTCCCGGAGGAGGCAGTGGAGGGGATGCTGGGCGGGAGACGTTCAGTGACACGAGCAGTGGTATCTGCAGCAGCTACCAGGGCAGTGGGAGCGACGGCCTCCCAGCCAGGCCAACCAGCGTCGACAGGCCTGGTGCCCACCACCCTCACTCCTACCAGCCCAATGTGAGGCTTGTTCCTATCTTTCTTCTACTGTCTAAAACATGGTCAGTTCAGAAACATTCGTTTAAACTTTTCTATATAGTTATGTATATCTCAAAAATATTAAAATTTGGAGCTTTTTCACCAGAATGTGCACGGGAACGTGGTAGAAGCAGATGAAGAGGAAGAGGAAGAAGACAGCGAGAGTGACTCGAACAACAGCAGCAGCAGCAGTAGCGAGGGCAGCGGTAACTGTGGTGGTGTGAGCTGCATCACCTACGATGTAGGCACGCTGGTTGTGTGCGTCAAGCAGCAAATTGCGGTCGACTCAACCCAACTTGCCCTCAACCTCGGAGACATTGTGCAAGGTCAGTGTGTGGAAAGTGTAAAAGTTGTCCCTATACGTAGATGGGTCCGTATAGTTTTTCGGTACTTGTGTATGCAGTGAATGGATGATAACTGTTTTATCCAATTCTGTTCATTCTCGTTTTTTATAGTAGATTTTCCCTTGGTCTTCTTTTATAGTTATAATATTTGAGGTAAGTTAATGAAGTTCCTTCTCATTTTCGGCTCATATTAACTGTGTCACCTCATCTCAATCTTGACAAGATTGAAGAACTGTCCCTCATAGCGCCTCAGAGAAAATCTGTCGAACAACTTGTGCTACGTTAGCCAAGTTTGGTGACCTACATGAGAGTATTTTTTACTATATCTCGTCACACTCGTTACTTTGTGGAGATGGTCATTTTTACTCCTCATTCAGTTGTGTTCGAAAGTAACCGAGAGACGTGATCAAAAAACATTCTGGATATTACCACGAAAATGAGGTTGAAGTGCTGTCGATATCCATTTGCTAACCTGCATTTTCCATAATATCTAAGTAAAGGTGTTAGTTTGTCCTGCTAAAGCTGTTTGTTAGTTAGCAGGATTTTAGTATAGAGTGACCCTAAATTGAACTTGCTTGATGTTTCGTTCATTTAAAACTCATGGTCATGATACTGTGGTGTCCTGGCGATGTATTTTCCAAAAACCGTGTTAATGTCATATTTTTTATCGCAATCGAATACGTGAAAATAATAATCGTGCTTGATGATACAGTAAGCGGCAGTACTGACGACGGTCTGTTGGAGGGCACAACGAGAGGCGTGACTGGAACCTTTCCTCCATCCTGCGTCCAGCCTGTGCGCATGCGCAACCCTCAAGCTGCGCGCGACTCCTTCGCTCAGCAGCAGGTCCGGGCACACATTTAATTGTATCATGCATTAAGCAATTTTATGTATTAAACAATATTACATATCAGGCAATATTATATATTAAGCAACATTGTGTATCTGCCAATAATGTACATTATGCAATATTTCATTTTAAACAGTATTATGTATTAAGCAATGATGCTACTATTGCCAATACCGACATTGTATTACGCTTCAATTATTTCAGATTTTTTTTTGACAAAAGAAATAAACTTTTCTGGAATATCGTAATTGTTACGACATTCCAGTTGAGGCCCTTATATAGCAATGAAATGCGTGAATTTATTATTCTAAATCTGTAAAATTTAAAGTTATATTTTTTCCATCAGTGATATCGTACGTTACTTCGTTATAGTGTATTAGGTATGTCCTATTTTCAAGTGTTAAATGTAAACTTTTGAAGCGTCTTCTTTCTTTTGCATTGAATTCCAGTGAGGTAGTACTTACGTTATTACCATTGACAAATAAATATTATGTAAGTCCGACTTAGCTTTATTTTCTTTGCGATGTTACTTTCAGTTTTTTTAACTTTCAAATATCGATAATATTTCCAAGTGATAAAAATTTAAATAAATTTAATTTAAATAAATGGAATATCTAGAAACACAACCGTTATGATACGACAATAATTTTGTGTAAAATTTGTAGATTGAGACACTATCTCTCGCTTGAAATTCGTGGAAGATGTTACAAGCGTGAGAGTTCTCCATGAAACTAACATGACTTATTCTCACGTCTAGCTGATGCGGACGAAGAGCCACAGCAGCTATGGCTCTGACCTGACACACTCCCCTCACGCCGGGGCTACACACTACGGCACTGCCCCCCGAGCTCGCAAGACACAGTACGTTACTTTATCCTCATTATAATTTACCGATACAAAAACACAATTCTGAATCAATGAACGTTCGTATCAATTGTATCAATAAAGTAAGTAATTCTCTATAGTATTCACAAACTTGTAATGCGTAAATGGACTGAGTGTGTGTCCATACCATCTGTGTATGTGTGTGGGTCACTTTGCAGCTAGTAGTTCAGTAACTGCGACAAAAAGAAAATAGTAGTTAAGTATGTCATAGTTAGGAGTTAGCATTCTTTATTCAATAACAAGCTGAAGACGCGATGAGAATAAATTTGTAATAGATTTTGGTCCATTCCTTTTTGGGTTTTGACTTCAGAGCCTCCAAATTTTGGTTGTGTCCCTGAAACCTTACTCACTAGCATAGACCAGGTGCCGTAATCGAGACGATTCAGGTCTGGCGATGAAGGAGACCATTCTTCCTTGGAAATTAAGTGAGCAACGTTGAATGCTAACCTCGCTAGTGTTTTCTTAGCTCCATGTGAGGGTGTCAAGACATTGAGATTATTTTTAGCCCAAGCAACAATGGCTCTGCATGAATGTCATTGCGATGATTTTCTTGATTAATTTTAACTCCTTTTTCTACAAAAAACAATGGACTTGTTCCGGTTTCAATGATCGCAACCCAAATCATCACCGACTTCACTTTCTGCCTTTGAGTAACTCCCCGGTTGTCAATCTCACCAGCCCTAAACTATAATCGATAACTTTGTACGTTAAATTTTTGCTGAAAATTAAATTTCTTTTTGTCACTGAACGGATGAGACGGTAGCTTGTCTTCGCGGATATGAGAACATTCCTCTCTTTTGCCAAATTACTGGGATCTCTTTGAGTTTCTTCTGAGCTTTTCTGCGGGGGATTTTTACCATTTTTAATGTTTTGAGAGTTCATGGACACACTTTTTTAAGCCTATTCTTTACTTGTTCAGTCTCTTTGAACCGCTTCAACGTCCTTCAAACGAGCATTCTGTTAACTTTCATGATTTTAGCAATGTCCTTTGGAGATTTTCCGCCACATGCAGTTCTAAAAAACTATTCATAAATCTAAATCTTTAGCCATTATAATAAATATTATACATGGAAAATGTATGATTTCTTTAGTCCAAAAAACTTGTAAATGAAATGGAATGTTAATGCACATAATTGATTTTGCATTTGAATGTAACTATAATTATTGAAGACCTTGTAAATAAAGCTAGGCATATTCCATAACATTTCAACCGCGTGTCATTCCTCAAAATTACCATAACTGCAGGATGCCATTGAGTCGCACCGTGGTGCTACACAGAGGAAAGAAGGGTTTCGGTTTCGTGTTGCGAGGGGCAAAGGCTATGTCCCCCCTTATGGAGCGTCTTGGGGACAAGGGGGCGGTCGCCCTGCAGTACCTCGACGATGTTGATCCTGACGGAGTGGCTGATCTTGCCGGGCTCAAGAAAGGAGACTATCTACTTAAGGTAAGCTATTGTACCTCCACAATTCTACTTTTCCTTGCACGTTCTTCACTTTCAGTTGATAGAATTGACTGATATATGGAACAGCAAGTGTTGCTGAGTGAGTTCGGGGATAAGAAAATTCTTGTGAAAAATCCTGCTGGTGTCGAGTAAATTCTTTTGGCGAGATCTGAGGACTAAACTCAGTAGTTGAATTGTAAAAATTTCGAGTACAAAACGTGTCCAATGGACATTAATTCGTGTCTCAATGAAACCCATTTAATTTTTTGAGCGATTAGCTAGGCCAACGGTACAGCAGAACGTTATCAATTATTTCAAAAAGAACTTAAAACAGTCATTCAGTGTATGAAATTTTGATTTTCTAATCTGTTTTTGTTGAACGTGTATTCACTTAGTAGACACACACAAACTTCCCTGAATCAGACACTCAAAGCCTTCTAAATCTGATCTAGCCAAGTCCTTCATCTCATAGGATATCCAAATGATCGCTAGACTAAAGGGTTATTCTCAACGATGATGCAAAGACTATCAACCAGTTGACATCCATTTCGTTTATTATATGTATCTTTGATTGCATTTCACTTCACTCGAAGTTTGGTCAGATAAAGAACAGAGTACACAGTGGGATCCGAAAAAGTTTCTATGCGAACTGTTCTTCACTTTGTATGGACAGTTGTGCATCATAAGCTACAATGCAAACTATGCAATAGCTAATGGGGGAATATTTCTTGCAGATCAATGGGGAAGATGTTTCACAGGCGAGTCACGAGCACGTGGTGTCGCTGATCCGCAAAAGCGCCGATCTTGTCGAGATGACAGTCGTGACTCCCATTGCGGGTGTTCTGGGAGACGCCCCACCCACTTCGTTTAGTCCCCAAAAACCGCCCTTTGTGAGCAATAGTGCCGTTAGGGGATCACAAACCCTGCCTCGGAAACACAACTTTTGTGAGTATCTCTAGCGCCTAAATTTCTATTCAGATGGATCTTATATAAAAAATTATTTCTTGAGATTAAGTGCGCATTAAAAGATGTAAATGTAATTAATGTCATTGATTAACTTGTGTGTTATTTCAAGTGTTTAGCTTATGTGTTTATCAACACTGCAATTAGAAACTTTAATAACCACTGCGTATATTGATACAAATCTGAATAAGTAATCTCATCAATTACTTGTGTTACAAATTTTTTCAATGGTAAAGAGACTTCCAGGACATCCTGCACATTATATTCATTATGGCGTGAGAGTAATTAAGAATCGTTAACTTTCCAGCGCGGTCGGTGCCGCCAGCCAACATTCCTCCAGCGCCTCCACCACGAGATCCGAGTACCAGTCTGAGTGTGGGCCGTGCCAGGGCCAGGAGTGTGGTGGGCAGCCTGCAGCAGCACAGTGCTGGTCAGTGGGCCCTCGGCTAACGCTTGTGCTCCTCGAGAAGGCAGCTAGTAATGAGGAAAATTAGTTCACTGAAAGTACAAAAGCTCGGGAGATGTACTTCTAAGGGAGGGAACTAGCAACGGAGGGAGAATAGATCACTAAAGTACAAAACTTGGAGAACCTAAGTGCGGCTTGTAATAGAAAAAATCAAGCGTCATTCTACATGCTATGAAATTAACTACGGTGTATGTCACGGTACTGGAACATGAACGTTTGAGTGATTCCTTTCGTATAAAAGTTCTTATAAAATTTATGTTAGCATTTTTATGTGTCTCGAAATAGTCATCTTTTCGATGAACCGGTGTAAGTGTACACTCTGTATAATACGCAGTTTTGTCTAAAATAGTTCTTACCTTGATTTAAAGAGAAAGGGTCAATGTATCTTTTGAGGTACATATGTGCACATACTATTCAGTCTACATCTCGTATTGCCTTAATGAATGCTGCAGGTAATTTTCTTTCAGACTTCCTTTGGAAAAGTTTATTCACATTTTTGCACTTCTACCGCTTTTATATCGTAAGATATCAACCTCTTCGTCTCTATACCTTGCATGTTATCTGCATGGTTTGTTTCATTCTTAATAACTTGGGTTTGAACGAAAGGAATAATATTTTGAAATTCGATTTATGTGAAATATATCTGTAATACTGCATTTAGGCAACAAACAATACGGAGTTTAAATTCTTCATCAAAATCTGCGATAACGAGAGAAAACTATGCTGATGAAAATGTACCAATTGTAAATGAAATTATTGTGTAAAATCAGAAGAATTGGATTACTTAGTATGATTTACGTGAAGCGTTGCGGGGAAAATCACTACAATATCCACGATCACACATTCTCATAGTAATTGAAACTCACAAGTCGCGTCCTAAAAACCGGTCCTGGAATGATAACACCGCGTTCAGAATTACTGCAAGTCTTGAATGCACTTTCCCATTGATCCTGTCCTTGACTCCGAACAACAACTTTCTGATTCTCCAGATTGCTCAGAGAGTCTGTCTCCTTCCTCTTCCTCTGGCCTGCTCAAACTTGCATCGATTAAGGCACGGCCCGCCTCTGCCCTGCGCATGACCGCATCACAAGTCGAAGAAATGATTTCTCAAAATTCTGCTGGTTCCCTTCCTCCTTCTCCCAGCAACTCTTCATCCGATGCTCGACCTCCCCGAGTGTATGCCAGCGTAGCTGAGATGAAAAAAGCTAAGGTAAAGTTCGTAATTGCTTGTATTACGATATGCATTGATTAACGAATATACTCGTATGTTCTTCCTCAATTAATTGTGTTTCCGTGTGCAGACAATATGCTGTATTTATCCCCGACGAGCTATGACTTATTTCCTTGCACAAAAATGTTTGCGAGGTGTTGTGTGTTACTATTTTTGTACCGTCGATTGTCTTGTTTAAAGATACATTTCCTCATTTTCGGGCCTATAAGTGTACTAGTTCAATTTAATCTCACTGCTGACCTAAGAAGGGCTTTGGAATTTATGGATTTTTTGTTGAAGCAAGATTTTGAATTAGGATTTATGTTCTGTGTTCGTATGATATTTTAGGTTTTGTAATGGACTGGCCTCTTGAGCAGGCACTTCGTTCTCGACCGCCCGCCGACTCGCGCCTTCACAAGGTTTTCCACTCTACGCCCGACCTAACGCCAGCACCTATCTTTACACCCCCCGGCGCCCTCTCAAGCGACCTGAACCTCCAGTCCTACCCTGGGCACAGCACGACTTTAAACCACCCCAATTCTCGTCATTCTATGGCAGACCCTTCACAGGAGGAATGTTCAGGTTCTAGCGCAGCTACTGGCTTCTATCCGAAACGTGTCTCTCAATACGACGGAGCGATGCATGGGAGCTTGGATCACAGAAAGCTCAAAAGGTCGCAGTCAGCCATAAACTCGAGTCAACTTTTGAGAGACGACGGTACCGTCTCCCCCAACGCTGGGGTTGGTCAGCTCGTGAAAGTCGACATAAGTCGGTCCAACAGCGAGTACGCTAGCGTCGCTCAGAGCGTCAAGAGTCCTAGCGATCCAAACTCCAGCCCTACATCTCCAGGCATCATGTCCAGTTTCAGGCCTTCAGATTCTGCTAAATTATATGCTTCTCCCGAGGAGATCAAAAGTGTAGGCTACCGCAACCCCCAAATGCTTGCTCAACTGAACCGAGTAAAGAATAACAATTATGTCACTTCAGCTAAGAGTAGATCCCAGAGTCTTCCTCCTACGACCAACAGACCTCCTGTCTCTCGATTACACTCTGACCCATACGCGGATCCAATCGACAAAGCAGCCTCACACGGCGACAGCCCAGTCGACGATGATGACTTGCCCCTGCCGCCACCTCCTCCTGAGGCAGAACTCATTACTTATGCAAAGCCTCAGAATAACAGAATAGTTACTGAACCAAATTCCATGCTAATGACTACTTCGTGTATAGTTAACAAATCTGCTCCTACCCATAATCAGAACAAACAAATGAGTACTTCTTACACAGGCCCCAGTTCTTCTCAGTATACTACCAACTGTGGCTACAGCTCTGAAGAAGAGAACTCTTATCTCTCACAGTATGGAGATGAGCTAAATTCCCGAACCATTAAGCGTAAAAAACATTCTGTTGCATTCGCTCCTAATCTCGTAAAATCTGGAGACAACAATGCTAAAATAAACGAAGCATCTCACTATGCTGCTCCAGTTGCTTCAACTGCCGCTACCTCTGCTCCGACCGTGGTATCGACGTCATCTCCTTCAAAAGCACATTCTGCCGCACGGATGGAGAATTTCAGTGATCTGATTGCCAAAAAAGCTGAAGAAAGAAGGGCAAGATTAGAAAACGGAGGAAATTCATCTACTCCTGGCTCCGCAAACTCTAGCCCAAATAGAAAGACAATTCCTCCAAAGGCAAGTAAAGGCCTTTCTGACGCTATCCTTGAATCGGCTCTTTTTAACAAGCAAAAGGAGAAAGTTTCAAATGGTGATAACCCTGGCTCTACTGAAGCCCAGAGCAAAGTTGGATCGGTTGTAAACATATTGCAAAAAATGAAAAATTCTAAATCCTTCCCTAACGAGTTTACTCAGGAAGATGGGGAAAATTCATCCAGCGGTGTCAGCTCTGATCAAGAAATTCAACAGGATGGATCTTTCATGACTGTCATTAATACTGAATCTAATTCAATCACTAAAGCTAAACCAAAACCGGTGATGCCTAAGTCAAACTCTGTTGAAGAATTTTCTGTATCATCTGAAAGCTCAGAAGATGCGAGTGACAGGACTTGTATTCTCACGAACGATAAGACTTCAACCGAGCCTCCGGGAGAGAGCTCTTCCGTATCAGCGAATAAAAGACCAGGCACTCGCTCGAGGAACGTCGCTTATGTTTCTAAGCTACCTGGCCTGCAAGATCAATTGGAGACTCTGCCGTCAGTTACGGCGGCAAAAAAGAATGGTACAACTGTAAAGATCCCAAGTGATGATGCTGCTTCTAATCAGAGCTCATCTAACCACTCGTTACCAGCCTCTCATCCTTTGGCAACTTCTCAACCCCTTCCAGGCCACTTGCAAGAAGCCATTCATCCTTCCAACACTCACGTTGGACAGGCTAAATTTTCAACATTACAGCGACCTCAATCGAACTCTAAACGATTCACAAAAGCTGGAAGCGATCCACCATCGGGCCAAAATTATGCAAGTGGTGGTGGTACTTTAATACGAAGTCGGTCCATCAATCGAGAGGAACTGAATTTGAATTCAGGATCTGCAACGCTTGATCGTAATTTTTATCAAGCTAACAAAGGTGGTAATTCATCTGGCAAAGCAGAATACGAGCGAAGCATTGATGAAAGTCTGCAGCTCATTAGAATGCACATGAACTCTCTGAATGAAGTCAATTCATTGGCTGGAATCAAAGCATCTCATCCAATGAATGAAAACCTAAGAGAGACCAACTCGCTCTCACCCAACGCCAACAAAGGATCCGGCGATACAAGGGTGGAAGAAGTACTCGCTCCTCCTCCCCAATTCTCTGACACATCAGGTCAGTTCCGTCGTAACGGTTTGGAAGAAGCGTCTTCGGGCCGAGGAAAACCTTTGGTGCTACGAGAGACCGAAGATGAATCTGATCTTCCAATCCGCGTGTACAAGCGTAGCAATAGGAGAGTCGAGGAGGATTTCGTTGCTGCTGCAGATGACGGGCGCACTTTTAGGTACAAAACTCTGGACGAGTGGAGCACAAAAGATACCACAGACTGGCTGGAATCTTTATTCATGCCTGAGTACAAGGACTCTTTTGAAACGAAGCAAATTGATGGTGCCAAATTATTGAAAATTAATAATGAATCTCTCATCAACCTCGGCGTGCGTCGAGTTGGTCATAGAGTTAACATGGAAAAATCTCTGAAGCGTTACAGACCCATTGAGAGAATTGACTTGTAATTTTGTTTTTAATGATAAATTACATAAGTTAACGCCAAACCCGAATCCATTTATGAAAAACAATAACTTTCTTAGCTAGCATCAGCATAAACGAACTGCGTTTTAGTCTGTGGAAGACTCATTTTTATCTGACTGTTTGTTTTGTATTTTGTTGATGCATGAATTTTCTTAAAACTACAATTGTAATTTTGTAATATTATTTTATAGAAGTTAATTACTTCACGAAAGACACTCCACTTATCTATTGTCGTTGTACATATTGTAGTTAGAGCTTTGTAACTTGCTGTCACCTATACTGCTCTCTTATTATTATATTTTCTAGTTAACAGAAGTATTGATAATAAAAGAATTAAGCTTCAGCTGAGTTCTGTGTCATTAATTTTATTTTCATTTTAGTTGTCATAAAATTCACGGCTTCTTTTGAAGTGAAAATTCATGAGACCGTTTATGGATTCAGCAGTCTACAGCAAAGTGCATTTCGTTGTTTTATATTGCTAGCGTCCAAACATAGTATAGAAAATACTGATTTATTTTTATTATGGTTAAGGAGAGTGAATATTAGCGTCAGGAAATGAGCGAGGCTTCCTGAGACTGTCCAGCAGGGGTCGCTGCATGGTGCCTCGGTTAAGGGCTTGATTAGTTGTACGGGGCTATCGCCCACATGTAGGTGTTGGAGTGTGCAATTATTATTTATTTACTAGGAAAATTATTGGGCAAGTAGTCGTCGATAAAGAGTGTCTTACAGCTCGCTTAGCTATTAGATTAATTTGATTTATAATTTAATCTTTAAATTTTTGAATTGTTTTTCAAGGTTAACTTTGTACGTCCTGTTGATGGGACGGCATTTCTTCAGACTTCCTCTGCGCAGTTTTTGAATTTGCGTCCACTTGAATACGGGTCCTGTTTGAAATGATCCTTAGATTTCACAGTTAGCATCTATTGCGTTCATTCATTATTTCAGCAACCTGTTCTTATTCGAATTCAAACTCTTCACGTCTGTTTTGATTTTTTCAGAAAATATTTTTCGTAACGAATAAAAACTTTAACGTTGCTTGAGCAAGTTTGTTGTACTATTCAAAAATATTGGTTTCAATTGTGAAACTTGCATGTTTTATACATTTCTTTTAATTTGAGGCCTTTTAAGCTACTTACGTAAATCTTTATTAATTAATGACTTCCAATTTATTCTTCGTTTATCATTCACGTGTTTACAGACGACGCTCGTGTTGTATATGTTCGCTGCTCAATTATAATGTAAAGTATAGAGTATACCTAACAACGACCTTACGTCCACTCTACCTAATTTCCTATTGTACTCCCAGTACTTCACCGCCTTCACAGTACCACTCAAGATGAGGCTTCTCATTAATTTCTGGCGATGAGGATTCTGGTTAATACCACTTGTGACGAAGCTCATTGTTAATGCCACTTACGACGAGGAGGCCTCTCACGACGAGGATACTGGTTAATACCACTAGTCATGAGGCTTCTGGTTAATACCACTCACAACGAGGATGCTGGTTAATACCACTTGTGACGAAGCTCATTGTTAATGCCACTTACGACGAGGAGGCCTCTCACGACGAGGATACTGGTTAATACCACTAGTCATGAGGCTTCTGGTTAATACCACTCACAACGAGGATGCTGGTTAATACCACTTGTGACGAAGCTCATCGTTAATGCCACTTACAACGAGGAGGCCTCTCATGACGAGGATGCTGATTAATACTACTCGTCATGAGGCTTCTGGTTAATGCCACTCACTACGAGGATGCTGGTTAATACTACTCGTCATGAGGCTTCTGGTTAATGCCACTCACTACGAGGATGCTGGTTAATACTACTCGTCATGAGGCTTCTTGTTAACGCCACTCGCGATGAGGCTTTTCAATAATACCACTCACGACGAGGATTATGGTTAATACTACTCGTCATGTGGCTTCTGGTTAACGCCTTTAGCAACAAAACTTTTCGCCACGTTAACCTGATTCTCTTCTGTGCGTGAGAGTCACTGTACATGATTTATCCTCTGCTACTCTATTTCAATTGATGCTTTTTTTAAATACAGGAAAGGAGCTAAAATATAAGTGCATGTATTAAAGATCGGGAAAGAATGTTCAATCTTCTTTTTCTCACGGAAGTTGACTGAATACAGTGAAACTTCCCATTGCAAATCTATAATGCAGTAATATGTTCGTAAATGATGCAAGTGATTACGTTTATCTTTGAACTGAAATTTGAATGAAACTTTTATTTATTGAGGTACTGTCAGAATTGAAGCGACCTATACACAGACATTAAATGTCTTGACGTGGCCCTCACATCATCGATCGTCCCACCCATTAAATGTTGAATTAAACATAAGGTGTGTCGCATCCCATCCGTTCCAGCTGTTAAGTTCCTCTTGTTATCCGTACAATATTTATCAAAATATTCGTAGAGCAAACACCCTATTGAACTTTATGCTTAGTTTCTATATTCTCTGTAACGAGTCCTAGGAAAAAAAGAAAAAATGATGAAACTATTTGCATTGGATATACAGAGAACCCGAATTCGTTAGCCATAATAGCATGCAAGTGTGTGTGTGTAGGTAGCGAGCTCGTTGGATTCAGCAGAGAAGTACTTGGTGCGAATTTTTTCTCTCGTCTGTTTGAAAAAGAGACGAAGAAGTATGACGTGGCCATGCAATCAAGTGAATGAGAAATTCATCAGAAGGAAAGTTTCGCCGATCTGATTTCATTTTGGTGCAAAGAGGCCGTGAACTTTGTCTCTGATGAACACTGTTAAACTTTTGTACCGTCTAGTCTTTTCCTGTAAACCTAAAATAAATAAGTAAATAACGCTCAATTCTTTTAACTAATCCTCTACCCCCATCTCTTGCGAATTCCGTTAGTAAATTTTCCAGTAAATACGAAATTCTTTCATTTTTAACCATATTAAATTTACAGCAACTCGTTCTGTCATTAAATGTTTGTGACTCCCCGGAGGACTGGGCTGAATTAAATTGTTCTTCAGCGTATTTCTTGGACTTCAGCGAAAGTTACGAACTCCAACGCATGTTACAAATTTGGTGTTTCTAGAGGGTAGGTAGGATTCCCAAAACTACAACCTAAAAAATACCAATAATGTCAACACCATTAGTTTTAGCTTGGATTTAACTAAGAAATTTATCAATAATAGAAATTATGTTAACAAGCAAACTAGTTTTTTCATCCTCACTTATACTCAAAATAAGTCAGTAAGGCTCATCTATCTGAAGAAAAGCATTTTTCATTTATTTGACGAGGGATGGTTGCCTACCTGTTATTCGCCATCTTGACGCGTGCGAAGTCGGATGCAAATACTGCTCTAAAGTAAGCATATTCAGAGCTTCATAGTGATAAACCACTAATTTTCAGCTGTGCTGTGATCAATTTGAATATAATATCAGCCAATTATCACTACCTCTTTGAAAATTAGAATAATTTCAAGCAGTTTGAAGACACTGTGTTTTTCGAAGTAAACTTCCTTCAATCCGAGTTTAAGTTCGATAAGAATACGTTACTAGTTGTAGTTCAGACGTGAGGCAGAAAGGGTGTTTGCTTACACATCTTGGTTTGTTCTAGTCCTAATTTTTTCTCTCCTCTCCAAATTGCTAAAAACACGTAATGTGAGCTGTGAGAGCCACAAGAATTTCTTCTTAACACGTTGACTCCGAAGTGGTACGTATGTGTACCACTTAGGTTCTGTAATTTTTTCAGATCCTTCTAGTGACTATGCGTACAAAGTGAAGTTTTACACAACTCAGGCAATCGGAGTCAACGTGTTAAATCAGCTCTCTGAAGCTGCTGAGGGAATGTAATAGAGTTCCTGGAAATTTTCTGAAACTTGAAGATGAACATTGGAAATGAACAATTCTGTTGACAATCAACGAACTCAGTCCCTTATAAAATAACGTAAGTTTGAATTCACGCACAGGACAAACGAAAAAGTCTTCGACAAGAAGTTGCCATATTTCACCGTAAAGTGTAACTGACTATACGTGAAATGAAACAGCGCCTTGAAGCACAAATGTAAACCAAGTAAGTACTTTAATGAAACTTAACTAATGCGTTGTGTTATCATTAATTTCGTTGACAAAATAAATTTGTGCATCTAAGGCCGGGTTCCCAACCTGGGGTACATGTCCCTCGGGGGTACATTTGCTTATCTAAAGGCGTACATTTAACCCTTTAGCGACCAATTTTTTTTCTAGTTTATACGTCTAAGCTCACAAAGACCGTCTGTACACTGATGCAATGAAGCACGCTGAGAGCCAGGCAGCCAAAAGAACGACGCTGTAACATGCCGCCGCGTTCAAACCTAGTAGCAACCTCATATTGCTCACTGTTTAATTATTAGAACAATTCTCCGAAAGACCGTAAAAGAGGACCGTATGGTCCTTTTCGTCGCTAAAGGGTTAATGCTGGTTTACAGTTCTTAAAACCTAAAAGTTCTATTAAATATTCAGTGGAATTATATTTTTCTACTCACCTTTCTGTCATTAAAATTCAGGGGTACATGCTCATCTGTTTAACACGTTGACTCCGAAGTGTACGTATGTGTACCACTTAGGTTCTGTAATTTTTTCAGATCCTTCTAGTGACTATACGTACAAAGTGAAGTTTTAGACCAATCAGGCAATCGGAGGCAACGTGTTAAATACTGAAAGGCTATAAGGTCAGAGAAAGGTTGGGAACTCCTGATCTAAGCGAATGTAAATTTTGTTCAGAACTGTCAAAATGAGTGAAATGAACCCTCACCATTTTTGATCAATGTTATGTATCGCCTTTTATTTTTAACTGGTTGTTTATTTATGTGTGCCTTGTGTTGTTCTATGTCAATTGTGTATTTTGAAGTGGAAGTCTAAATGCTGGATAATATTGACAGTATAACAAAGCATTAAAAATTCAGCGCAACAGCGGCACAAGAGAACAAACAATGGTGGGAAACACATGGTCGACTGATGTAACAAAAATATTAATCAGTAATATGCACCTGTGAAAAGTAAATGAACTTATAAAACAACCCAAGACTCTTCGTAACATACCTGACTGGGACTACACAAAACGTTCATCTTATCACAGTTTTATGATGAGTATCTTAACACGTTTGTTGCGATGCGACCCACCGGTGGGTCACTTAGGTTAGGTTCTGTAATTTTTTCAGATCCTTCTAGTGACTACGCGTACAAAGTGAAGTTTTACACCAATCAGGCAATCGCAACAAACGTGTTAATATGCGTACAAATTTCTAAAAATGAAGAAATTGCTTTTACTTGTGTTGCATGACTTCTGCGTTAGAGGAGTTTTCTTCCGATATCGATTGTATCTTTAAATTTAAAATAATTCACTCTGCGCAGGAATATATTGAAGCATCTATCCCGGCTATTATGTTCCGTCTATAAGTTAGATGGCCCTACTTGAAATTCGTTCATTTCATTATGACCTAGCCTTGCATACATGCTACGTAATTTTCATTCTGATAGAAATAATATGTTTCATGAAATTTGGAAAACAATCGTGTTCTTCTAGTAGAGTTTTTTGTAAATAAAATACCATTTGATCCTACTTTGGTATTCTACTAAAACTATGGCATTTGGCTACCTCACTGGACGACAATCACAAGAAGTAGCCACATGTGCAAAAAATTAATTCTGGTGCTAATGAGTTAACGGCTAAAAACACAAGTCGGGTAGTTTCATTATTTATTATCTTAATAATAAATATGAATTATTCATCATTGAATATAACGTTATGATTGTCAGAGGTACATTAGTGTGCACCCTACCATCACTGCAGCTACATACATGAATCTCTACTCTAAGTGCACAGTTGCTATACATTCTTGAAATTACTTAAATATTATCGTACTCTCAGTATTCTCATAGATTATGTGTACATGCGTTTTCAGAGGCCAAAAACAGTGTTTTAAACCCATGTAAGTTCTGCATCTATCCAAAGGAAGGGAATTCAATTATACGAATGTGTAATTTCAGAGGGTGGAGCAAAATCATCTGGTACATTTAAATATTTAATGAAAGCAACATAGAGTGTAGAACAGAAAATGCGTTTTTATGTCTTGAAATAACGTATAATGTCATTTTATTTTAGTTTTGATTTTCGTTTTGAATTTTCGTTTTCGAGAATAAATTCACACTTTTTTCTTTACGCTATTTCACTTGCATTAAACCTACACATGCGTCAACTCATTTTCCCGCATATAGAATGCGCATGTAGAAACTGTTGTTACATTATTCATCTTCATTATTCAGCATCGTATGGAGGCTTACATTCACAGTTAATCATATACACGCAGCTATCATCGGTGAAAGTGACAGGACATATTATCATAGTTCACTTTATTTTGGCTGAGGAGATCTATCTTATCAACAGCCTGACTTTATTTTAACTGAGGAGATGTATCATATCAACAGCCTGACTATTTTGACTGAGGAGATCTATCGTATCAACAGCCTGACTTTATTTTGACTGAGGAGATCTATCATATCTCACTTTATTTTGACTGAGGAGATGTATCATATCAACAGCCTGACTTTAGTTTGTCTGAGGAGATCTACCATATCAACAGCCTGACTTTATTTTGACTGAGGAGATCTATCATATCTCACTTTATTTTGACTGAGGAGATGTATCATATCAACAGCCTGACTTTAGTTTGACTGAGGAGATCTACCATATCAATAGCCTGACAATGTGAGGCAATGCATGTGCCGTAGAGCTAGTACAGGTCGTGGCTTGACTACGTGGCGGCATCCCATGTACATATAAACTCCTCGTGGTTTGCGACTTGGGTTTGACTTCAGTGTTTCAAGTTTCGGACTCAAAAATCATTATCATAAACATTTTTTCTGCAGGTACTCCAAGACAAAAGTACATTTAATTTTCCAAGTTTCTTCTGTGCTACTAACACGACATCTTAACAATGCATATGTCTCACATTATCTGAACTATCAGCAAAACACAGCTACGTCTTGTGCACGACCGTATGCTCCTGAAGAACGATTTTTAAGATGCATCTGAAGACTGCTTTGCAAAACTGAAGTGAGAGTGTGAATCATGAGTCTACATCCCACTGCATGTAAGGCAAACTTGTGCACATGTAGAGAGCTCTGTAGAGGTAATCGCATCTGCATCCCACTGTACGCAAGGCAGAGTTATCAAAAGGTAAAAAGCTTTGCAAAGAGAATCATGTATGCCATGGTGGAGCAAGAATATCTGATCCTCGTCATCGTGTTCAGGCACTAAGTTCCTCCTAATATTGAGCAATTGGCTAAGGAAGAAATTGAAGTTTGTTTATATATAGTGTGAACACTACTTTGTACATGAGGTAGGATTTTTGTGGTTATGTAGTACTGAAATGTAGTTAATAACGAAATGAGAGGAAATTCGTGGAGCTGTGTAGCGTAATGTGGGGTATATATTGCATTTTGAAAGTAACTTATTTTTCTCAGGTTCATGAATAACCAGTAAATACAGCAGTGGCTGCGCCTCTATCCTAGTATAGTCACAATAGTTTTGAATAGCTGTATTGCGACGCATTAACTTTGACCATTTATTGTATGGATTCCTCTGGAATATTATACATACTTTTTAGTGCAATGGATTATCAGTTACATTACCAATAATGTATTTCACCAATAACATTGTCGGCTTGGAAGACTTGTGTTTTCCCTCAGACACAACAGAGAGGCATTGCGCTCAGTGAATGAGAGTCATGCACGTTCGGAAAGTATTAGACACGTAAAAGCTCTCTCCTGGCAATTGATGATCAATAAAAATTGTAAACTCAACCGAAAATTACAGAGAAGATATGATGAGAATTGAAAATAGTAGCTTTGTGATACGAGAAATAGCATCCGTTATATAAATTATTTACAATTTTAGGAAATTTTCTAGAAGTTACTTTAATTTTAGCAGCTTTTATAATATTTCGAATCTGGTTATTTTTGAGCAACTTAAGTAACAACGAATCTGCAATCGGTATAAGGTCAGAATTCATCATCGACGTGACGAACAATATCCCTTACGCTGAAACAACATTCGTAAATTCCAGTGAAAAATGCTACTGAAATCTGAGTTTGTTACATTTTCATTTGTTGAAGCTTTGTTTCGAATGCGGTGCAACCAATCACCGTTTTTCTCTGACTGAGAGTAAAAGGGTGTATTTAAGTGTACACCACGCTCAATTCAAGCAAGCCTCACCAAAAAGACGAAAGTTTTACACGCTGGTAATTCTTAAGTTCGGTCCCATGTGAACTCTGTACTGCTCGATATGTGTTGCACTCAGTTACGTATGTCGTCCAGTTTTGGCTTTGGGATGTGAACACGAGCTTAAATGTTGCTTTCGAACATTTCTCCCATAAATTCGTGGTGTCACACGGGCTTTATAGTTGCAGCTGATTGTTCTGGTTTAATAATTAAAGGGCGCACTGCAGTACGACATTGCAACAATGTCAGTTTTTGAAGCTTACGGACAACCAACGCTTACTGACAACGGCTTACTTGAAGGACAACCTTCAAACTGGTATAAGCAGAAGACAGTACTGTTCGTCGAGCAAAGTCTAACGTAGAAGTACTTGTCCGCCGAATCGCATCATTAGTGTACACCCGGCAGAGTTACGGAGTCCTTTCTCTAACTAACGCGGTTCGGCCGAGTGACCGGGAAAAATATTGCATAAATGTGCAGAGAAGACAGTATAACAATGCGTTCTAAAAACGCATCAATAGGCTAGTAATGTCGTTGTATTTGTCACTATGCAATTCTCAAAAAACTAATCAATTTTTGCAGATGCTCGATATCATTTTTCAGAGTCTCTCTTCGAAAAATTGCGCAAGCACTACCATGCTATATACTTAGCTATATGTTTATTACTTGGAAAACATAAGAAGTATCACTATTGTCATGTGACCGAAAAACTACCTTTAGATTGTCTGCAAATTACTGAAATTCTACTGCAACTGATAAAATGAACAACTGATAAACTAAACATAGTCGTATACAGTCATTCCTAAAATATTTAATTTTAAAAGATTCGTCGTTGAATAATTTTCACCAAACTTCATATTTTAATAAAATGGCAATATTGAAAAATAGTTCCGTAAATAAGCCCTGTTTTCAGCAGTGCTATGCTGTAGCAGCTAAAGAGATCTGAATTACACGTTGTTGAAATATTTGTCTTGGCGCCAGAAGGCACAAAGGTGATCGTAAAGGAAAGTTTTAGTACTCACAGGCTTGCGTCGCTGTGTTGTAATATTTTTTAAGACTGACACGTCAACAGTTCTGACCCTGTTTCTGACTCCATAAAACCCATTCTTAAAATTCTACCTCTTTAACAAAGGAAAATGACTCGGTACACCTCATATTCAGCTGCTACACGACTATGCTACCGTATTGATGTTATCAGTTGAAAGCGAGCAGTTCACAGGTCATGCCCTCTAGCGTTGCATTAAGAGTATGAGAATACTCTTCGTGGCGGACTTTAGCTTTACATAAAAAATGTTTGTTTATGAAGTTAAAATTGTTACTCAAAAAACCAAATTTTTTGTGTGATAAACTTTTCGGCTCGAAAAAAAGTACTCAGAGCTGCACTAATTTCTCAGTTGGGCATAGACTGCTTGTGTCGATTTTTTGTTTAAAAATTATTTATATGCGTGAAGTAGTTCATTCACAGAAAAAGCTGTAACGGACATGTGTGTAATGTTCAAGTTGGCGATCCATTGCCTGTCTCTCACTGCATTGTTGATTTTTCTCACTAGGGTCTATAAACATGTTATTCTCACAAATGCGGGGTATACCACGTATATATATATATATATATATATATATATATATATATATATATATATATATATATATATATATTACTTTATTAATAATAATACTAATAATAATATTATACTTAGATACTGTCTCTGAATATCGGAAAAGGGAAAGAAATTATAGAAAACTTTTCAGGCCGCTGACCCACAACATTCTACCTTAAAAAAGGCAAATTTATACCCTCCAACTTACGCGAAGTACAATGATGTGCACCTGGTAATGTGTAGCATGTCGTAGATCAATTCTCTTACCATAATGTGTAACAAGTCCAGCAGGACAGCGTTTTCTGCAATTCTTTAAAGCCTGTACAGTTTCCTACTCACAATCACTTGAATTTCGAATGATGTATTGCTTTTCTTTCTGTTTTCCCTCAAACTCGTTGGTACTACAAAACTGCCTCGATATTAACTTCCACTCTATCTTATTTTAAAATGAATTTTTGACTCGTATTGCATGCTGCTTCACTGCTGCTATCTGTCGTGACTTGGTGGCTGGAGGCCCTCATCGTCCTGAAGCGCCCTGGCCGCCAGCATCTCGATCTCCTGTAGCAGCTCTTCAGTGTCGCTCGCCCCCCAAGCCTCCTCCTCGTCCGCCCCCAGAGGCACCTCCTGCAGGCTGGTGGTTGAACCCTGGAATACACAAACGAAGACTTTGCTGGCGCACAATAGGAACAAGACTATTCTATCGCCAATATTACATTCAGTTGATAGTTTTTGTTAATCCCTGATTTCACAAATTGTTCCGTGTGAGATTTTAAATGCATAGAGGGCAAGCTTAAATTATCTCCTGTATTTCAGTAGCATATCCTTCATTTGGGTTAAGGATGCGTAAGCGTTAGAGCCTGTGCATTATCTGAAGTCTCTGTCATAATAAAGTGTTTTGATGAACTGTATTAACAGATCTCACTGTTCCACAACACGAAATTCGATTTCGTATTTGAAACAGTAGAAAAGTGCACATTAAACAACAGTGGAACTACAAATATTCATGATGGTCTTTCCAGTTTCCTAGACCGCACTCATGGGTCACTTTTTGCATCCTCGTTACTTCAATCTTCTTCATGTTAACTAATTTCTTCTTAATTTATCCTATTTGTTTGTATATTTTCAAATCACAAAGATTACTTTACCACTGACATTGATAAAGTGTCAAAAAAAGTTTTCTTTGAAGAAATCCCTCAGAGTAAAATAGAATAAGACAACAGGAACTAGCCGTTTGGTCCATTCTTGAGTTGCTTCCAAGTCCCATGCCGTCTAAAGTAAGACACTGATATTCAAGAGCATCCTCTCACTTTAAAATCCCACTCGAGGCTAGCTGGTGTCGAGCATAAGGAGCGAAGTCTAGATGAGGACAGCCCACCCAAAGACGAATCCACAGTGTTCGAGGCTGATGGAAGGGGTTTTTCGGGTTTGTAGTGGCTCATGCCTGCATCAAAACCACGCAAAGTGCAAGTTACTTGCCATCCTTCTTTCATCCTGGAAAACGGTCGTGAGCAATAGTACTTTTAACACGGTCGGTGTCATACCCCACGTCCGTGTTCCAGGGTTAACACCAGTAAACTTTACCTTGAATCTGCTTGTAGTGTTGCATGATTTTCTCTCATAGAGTTTGACTACGAGTCACTGAGTGCATACACGCCAGACGACCAGTGAAGTACAGTAGTAACTGTTTCCAGCAGTGGAGTAATTGAATTTCAAACAGGAATTTTAAAGCTCTGAATGACTGAGCTTAAGGTGTACATTCCATTTTAAAATTTCTGTGTTTGTGCGAACACTCCAACTTACTGCTAGCAAAGTCCATCGCAGATGATCACGACACTCTGCTCATCTGATTATTTTCAGACTAGACTAGCATGTCACGCTTCTATGGCTTCCAAAATATGAGACACTTCCATGTCGAAGAAAAAATCCCTTCCGAGTCGCAAACTATGAATAACTGAAATTAATCTACGAGTGAGTCAACACAATTAGTTTACCAACTTGGGCAATTTTATTTTTCTATAATATGCATCAAAAATCATCGAAATCATTTCCCCATGATCAATTTTCCTGTCATCCTCTGCTAAGGAAGTATTGTATCGATGTTTACCCATGCGTTACAACTAGGATCACGAAACAATAATTCTTGGGAAGAGAGCAGCTCACAAAGTTGTCTTACTGGAAACGTATTCAACTAAAGTAAGGTGGTTAGCTGGTGTCATTAGCATTAGATGTATAGAAGCAAATGTGTGTCAGTATGATCAGGCGTAGACAAACTGGAATTTTAAAAAAAGATAAAATATGACAAATCCATAGCTCTTTATGCACGCGACTTGTGGAACCCTAAGATGCTTCTCTGATGGCGTCCACTGCTCTATAGCAAACAAGTTCCTAATATGATCAGAATGACTGTTCTCAGAATACTAATATAATCGACCATGGCATAGGCATGCTCGGGCATAATTGTTGTCTTAATATCTCAAGAGGTAACAACTCGCCATGGCTGCAGTGATCAAACCCATATGCACACAAAATTTTCCCTTACACATTCTCCCTTTTGCTACTGGGTACTTTTGTTGTGAAACCTAAACAAAAATTATGTATGCCCTCATGAACGGAGACAACATACCAGGCTCCTTGTCCCACTCGAGTTCCATGGAGGCGGTGGGAGGCGACTCTGCTATGATCACGTCTGGTGACAGGGACACGCGCTCCCTCACTGCCCCTCCATACCTGCCAACCAAATTATGCTCGTGCGCATCAGTAGCTTAACACGTTGCCTCCGATTGCCTGATTGGTGTAAAACTTCAATTTGTACGCATAGTCACTAGAAGGATCTGAAAGAATTACAGAACCTAACCTAAGTGGTACACATACGTACCACTTCGGAGTCAACGTGTTAAAATACATGCAGGAAACTCTCATGTTCTCATGCATGATTTCAGCGGAATTTCGTTCTAGCTGCAGCCGCGGCGTCAGTCTCAAGATGTTTGATTAGGATTGCGGTTTCTTGTGTGGTACATATGTAGTTGCTATTTGAATCGTTTGGTCTTCAGAGAAATATTCGGAAGAAACCAATGTATTTCTGTGCTCTTCAATATTGATAGTATAACTAAATAGTTATTCTATTTTGAAATTATATTTAAGTCTTCACTGCGGTTCAAAATGACATACGGGATCGGGCTAAAGGGAAGTGTGATGTCGAATGAACGGTTAGAACTATTCAAAATTCGGAAAAGCTTCTTCTACATTAATCTGAGTCTATCATCAACAAATCAGGTGACTAAATGACAGAAATGTGGTCATCTCAAATGCAGGTAATACAAATACATATTATAGTCTGTAACAGTTGAGAAAAAGCTGCAAGAATCTAAATTTACCATACACAGGCTAAGCTAATACAAATGTGATGCGAGTGAAAACTAAGACATTCCTGTTGGGGATTTGAACTCCGGTAATCCTGAGACGAAACAATACTACGTTCTGATCTTTCCTTTATTGCTACTGAGAGTGCAACTGAAAATTGTTAAGCCGACGACTCAATCATTAAGTTACGTCTGTCTTTTAAGAAAAAGGAAGCTCAAGTTCAGTTTTTATATTGACGGGAACTCACATGGAATTGGAGGTGTCAGCGTCAGCCATGGGGTTCACGATGAGGTTAGCGAAGTGATGCTCGTGACTGGCATGCGGGTGCACCCCTCCGATGTTCTGCGACAGCTGAGGTCAGATTTTTCATTTTATTCAGCGTCTTTTTGCCACAAGATACTTGCTAAACACGAACTATAATTAAAGGTAATTGTTGGCAACATCTTTGAATCTTATCAGCTTCCTGTTTTTGATTTATTGTCAAATATGTATTATCAGTTCTACAGTGAAATCGGATTTTTCAACGGGAAGAGCAGAACGTTAAAATTACGTACATATGAAAACAGCTACTTTTAATGAAAGTAAGTACAATGCAGGCATCTCTACTACCAGTTTAAAACAACGCATGCGACTTTAATACATGCAAGCAAAAAGCACAAAGATTACTTTACCATGGAAACTACGTGCTCTTTTTTATTCACCTTGCATGGTAAAACTACGGAAACCCGTACTGGCACTGCACCGCCCTTCTGAGGGTGCGGTGCTATTTTCTGTTGTCCCCTTAAAGTCTACCTGAAACTGTAGTGGTGCTGACGTGATTTCCTGCACGCGTTGTTCATCCATGAGGTGGCCAGAATACTTCAGAGGTAGTGTGCTTGGCGAGTTGATCTGTTGGGCCAGCTGGTCAAAGACTAATGTTTCTGAACTACCTTCTTCATTTTCAACGACGTCTTGCTCCCTGGGGGATTCTTGCCGGCTGACTCCATATCGTTTATGATAGTTATTTGTAACGGTAGCTTCGCTTACACTTTCACTTGACTGGTTAATGTCGAAACATATTTTCTCAAAACGAGTGATTCCATGAGGTTGAGTTGTCTGTGTTCTACTCTGAAAGTCCTCGCCTTGTGTGGCTTTGGTTATTTTCTCCCTAACGAGGAATGGTACACTAGTTTGAGAGTTATCGAGGCTTTCGACGAAGTTTCCATTGATGTTCGGTCCTCCAGACACGTCGGGGAAAACATTTTTTATGTGTTTCTGTTCGTTAAGTTTGGCTGATACGAACTCATCTTCCTTCTCTGATTCAATGCAAAGAAGCTCGTCATCAGAACTGCCAGTATGAGTATAGAAGGGCATCAATATTCTTCGTCTATTAAGACAGGATTAGAATAAGAAAAACATTTAGAAATCATATCGTCCCAGCGCAATTTATAGGAAGCTTTACCTCCATTTGAATAAGTTAATCTGCTCATGCACCAGAGGAAATTTCCAGGTAGGGCTCATGCCTAACTTTTAAAATATTTTTTCATGGCTAGTACATTTGATTAATCCAATAAAGGCATTCACGCTTGTGCTTGAATCTGCATGCGCTCAGGTGTTGGTGTTCGTATGATATTTTTGAAATACGAAGTGCACGAGCAACTGAAGTTTTTGTTAAGAAATGGTAGTCTTAGAAAACGTGCTTTGAGAACATCACATCAACATTAAAAACAAATACATTAATAAACTACTTTACTTCCTCGATCATGCACACGTCCGTCCGTGAATAACAGTACAGAATTTTATCATGTGAAACACCGAAACTGGACACATGAATAAAGATGATTTGTCGGAGGTTTAGTTACCTTTCTTCTCGTACACCGACAGAAAGCTTTAAGCCTGCATGTGGTAAGAAATAAAAAATAATTAGAAATTCTATATAATTCGACAAGTTATATGGTCTGTAGCACCGTTCAAGTAAAGGGTGTCTCAGCGCTACGGGACCTCAAAAGAAACAAATAAATGTTGAATATTCATATGCTTTTATGACCAAGTTATGCATCAACGGCTGCATGTACTCGTATTTTAAGCATTGTATTTTGGATGCCACAATAAAAATTTAAGACTAATTTTTCAGTTGCGTCAGTTTGTTTTTGGGTTCCACAACGCTGGGACACCCTGTATAGTAACGCTCCCGAAATTAGTAAGTCCTCTTTTTGTAAACTCCTAATACTGTAACGTGAATGTTTTTGTACAAGCTCAAAAAAAGTATTGAACGTATCTGTTGCTGCGTAACACTATATTTCTTAATTAATCACGAACGTACAATAAACATTATTAGAAAGCAGTCCATGAGCGTCTGACATTTCGACTGACATGTGATAACATGCGTTGTATTTTTGCTACAATCATGAAGTGTGGTACATAGTATCCGTGATACTGAGCAACGTTAAATGGACAGCTACTGAAGAGTGAAGCTCATCTCCTCCACACTATCACTTACTGAGGAACTCGTAGGGTTCATACCCCTTCTTTTAGGAATGAGTTATAGAGAACATGAGTTAAATTAAGACGTACAAGAATAAAGAACGCATAAGTTCCACTCCACTGGAAAAAGGAGTTAGATGGCCACTGTACAAACGTGAGGAATTTAAAATTGTTAACTTTCAGGAAGTCCATTTTCGATGTATGAACAAAGATACAATTGTTCAACAGAGGTAGCAGGGCATAATTACTACTTCAGCATACTTTGGCATTTCCCGTACACGTAAGAGTAACCGTTTGTAAAAATGTAGGCTCATGGAGGATGGGAGGCTTCCCAGTATCTTCGCTCCGGCTCATTCCGGTAAATTCTGCGTGCGTGCAGGAACACAATGTGGGAAGCACGAAACATGCTTTTGGGATCGAGATGCAAAAAAGTAAATCCTCATGTCTTTCCGAATGTTGCGTTTTAAAGCCAGATGTTGAAAATGAATCAGCGGAAGTAATTTTTCCCAATTATTGTTATTCTATCGTACTGTTTATTTATTTTGTCACTAATTTCATGATACGATGATGAAAAAAAATTATTTGTATTATATGAAGGAACGTTTTTATTTAGTGTTTCATGAATTCTGCTTTGCATAGTTTTTTCGTAAATACAATACTTTGAATTCATAACTCCTTGGTACATCTAGTGCAAAAGTACAGTATGCCGACTTAGGGATGTGAGTGCAGGGTTCGATCCATAATGCCAGTCAAATAATTTTTCATGAAAACCAGGTAGTAAAGAACCATGTCTTGTACTCATGTGTAATGAAAGGAATACCTTGGGAGCGAGAAAACTGAGATACCTCTTTCTCTAAATACTTTACTCCTTTCGTAAATCGACTATTCTCAAAAAATTTCACGATAAATTATTACTTTCCCAACTATGGCTAGTTTCAACATACCTACCTTGACTTCGCCGACTGCCATCCACTCTGTAAATTGAAAAACGACAGATATAGTAGATAATATTGAATATTAGCAAGTCCTTAGTGTTACCGACGAATTTTTTCACAGTATCTCCTACTGATGTGGTGACAGACAATACTGTAAAATAGAATATGGTTACAGGAATGAGCCGAGTGGTCCATTGCTGGGCTGCTACCCAAATCTCATACCGTCTAAAGTTAAGGCAACACTCATACACAGGCACCTCAATTACACTCTGGCACCTTAGTCACATAAAAGTATTCAGTTACCGTACAAGACATGGAAATTGAAGTCCACAAGGGTGATTTTGAAACATTTGTATTTTTTGTTTAAATTACATGCATTCAGTTCAGCTTTTGTTGTATTTTGTTTCTGCAAACACAATTGCTTCACGTCTTTCACTCAATTCTTAAACTATATGTTGTTAAGAAAACAATAAAAAAAGTACGTTTCCCATATTCTCAGACATTTTATTTCCTATTCTGTGTACAGTTAACTTTGCCCATCAACCCAAGCTGTGTTTTTTAATTGATGATAACAAATTTACATCAAGTAATATGTACTTTGATATACCTTTTTCATTCACTGAATAAAAACTCACGTGCTGAGTCCTGATCTCGAGCTGCGTGTAAAACAAGTACAAATGTTAGTATTGAAAGTTCAGACCTGAGAAACACGTTGAAGTTCTAGACAACTATTATGAATGTCACTCAGCGCTTACAGATTTTCCTTTCCAATTTTGAAGTTTAATGAAACTGATTGGCTCGAATTCCACCTAACGCCAGAGAAACGCGTGTACGGTTGCTTCATACCGACTATACTTTTTCCTAAGAGTATTTCCGCTTAAGCCTCACCTAAGTTCTACTCATTTAAATTGTAGCCACCCTCGAGTAAAGGGCTATTTTGCATTATTTTGCTAATGTTCTTGGATTATGTTGAATCACTTGCCTGTAGTGCCTCTTCTTCGGATCCTTCCCTCGGCCTCACCGCCACTGCTTGGTACCTGGTCACCCAAACAAAAGGTTCATCACATTGTTCGTTAACATTGTTCTTTTAAAACTTGCGGCATTCAACGTAGCTATTCATTTAAAGTTAGTGCTTCAATTGATTCCTGTTGGATATTACGCTTGTAGGGAGTAACGTTGCAAAAAAATTTAGCTTTAAGTTTAGGTATGAATCAGGATGTGCCAAAAAATACTTGCCGAGCGTCTTTTGCTATTTGGCTTCGATGACAGTACAACTCACTCTTTTTACATGAAAATAACAGACTGACTAATTTACCCAACTACTGGGACTTAGCAGTGGATAAAACATAGAATACCAGCTTACAGCACGTCAGTGTTGAAAAATCGAAGGTTTGGATCACAACAGTGTTAAGTGGGTTAAGTTAACCCACTTTTGCGCTGTTTAGTTATAGGATCTAAGTTGTTGTTGAATTTTTGTATACAACATGCATGAACGCTCAGTATAAATTTCTCATTAATCTCAGTCTAGAAATATTAAATAGTGCTTCTAAGCTATATTTTACAGGGAAAACTGGCAATTTGAGCATGTCTTTTCCATATTTACCTGATGATCGGATAAGCAGAGGGCGGACAACAGCTGTAGAGATAATTACCCATCCTGTAAGAACGTTTGAAAGATTTCAAAATCATCCAAAAGGTTTTCATTTGTGTTCGAATTCTTCACCATTGCCCCAAAAATAAACAAAGAACTCATTTCACACTCACAAGATACTGTACGTTCGAGCTGATGGAATGTTAAAATATACCGGACTTCGCTCGTATGAATTGCATTGGAAAAGATTTTTTGTGCTTATCCGCGAACGCTCACTCAAATTAAGAGTTACAATTCCATAAAAATACGATGACCGTTTGTCACAGAGTTATTGAAATCAAGATGTTTGTCTTCAAACGATACTGGGCTACAGAGGACTACAAAATGGATTCGTACGGAAGCTTGATTAGATAAATTAATTATTATTGAAACAAGGGGAGTATGTAATTGATCTCAACCAATTAGTGCACGATGTCCATCGTACACTAAGCACAAAGCCTCTTCTTAACTTTGCTGGGTCATATATAGTATATAGTGCACTGTGTTGGTCGTACAAATGAAACAATTTTTATTTTATTGTAAAGTACGTATTTCAATAGAATGACACTCAACACGCGTTTTAACCTCAAATTTCACCATTTTTTCTATTCCCTTAAAGTTATTCATGCAGTAAAGGGTTACATTAGAAATGTATTAATGTTTTTGCAATTATTATGTAACAATTTAGTATATGAGTATTTAGTTGGTGCATTTCCCATAATTTTCTTATGATAACTACCTACATCACATGAGACTTATCACAGCATACGACTCACCTCCCATCGTTTGTCTACTATCCTCGTTGTGACTAAGCACCACACTCGCCTCATCATTTCTTTTTCAATTATTTTTTCCTCTTTTTTCCTCTGTTTATTTCCTCCATTAATTTAATCCGTTTATTTCCGTTTGATCAGCCCGCAGGATTTCTACCAACCACTCCACTAGCACTCTAATTTGCTCTCCGGCCGCCCTTGTCAACGTTTTCCCTTCCACTTGTATTCAAATTTTCAAATGCTGAAGTTTACGAAGACATAAAATGATGTTTACATTCGCTCCATGCTAAAATAAATAATTATATACATTACTTACCAGATTTACTCGTGCAGAGGTCATGTCCTCCTCCGATTCGTTATTTTATCCAGAAAGGGTCTCGAAATATTCAACACTTAATTTACATTCTTCGGATAAGTCACAACGTGATCATGACTCCGTGAGAGATGAAAGCAAGGCTCATCGGAGACTCTTACATCGAAGGATGTTTTTCCTGCAAAAAGGTTCAAATTGTTTAACACGTTGACTCCGAAGTGGTACGTATGTGTACCACTGAGGTTAGGTTCTGTAATTTTTTCAGATCCTTCGAGTGACTGTGCGTACAAAGTGAAGTTTTACACCAATCAGGCAATCGGAATCAACGTGTTAAGGGAATGAATTTTAGTGATTACTCCCTTCCAACTCTCTGTTAAGTTTGGGAGTGTTGTCCAATTAGATTTGCTTCATTGAAAAGTCTTTAAGGCTGCACTTAAATACATTATTTTTCACTCAAAATGCAAAAGTTGTCGACTTGAGAGGTAAAACGTTTGTGGGAGTAGATGTTAAAATTCTCTCGTGCAGGCAATACGACCCTCCATCCGAAGCAAGAAAACTGAGTTTTTTCCGTTGTATCTATTTATATCCGGATACACTCCTGTCTCAAACCTGATACCCTCCTCATCTACGAGGGAAATACCTAAATGCCTTCTATCCTTGCCTCTAATATTTATATTCGGTACTGACCGATCGCTGAATGTGCTAGACATTTTCCAAGATTATTGATGTATAAAAGCAATACTCTCACTTCTCATCATAATTACTGATAACTTGATTCGAGCATAGCGTTGAACACTTCTGATGCTGAATAGCATTTCATTTCAACTGAAGTTCAGTCATAGACGCAAGTTTTTCCTCAGTGGGAGGTAACACTTATTAAAATGATTAGCTGGCGGATATTATGTTTCACATTTTAAAAACTGCAAAGAACTCTGATATGTAAACTAAGCAGAAGTTGACTTAGTTAATGAGAATGTATTGAAACGAGTTGAGATGATTGCTTTATAAGTTTCAGGTTCACTTATTTAGTCCTTTAAAGATTTTTTACCAGTTTCACAGCATAGGAAGAAAACTCACTCAGCAACGTGAATGCGTGTCTTACAAGTAAATTATTTTCAGTAAATTTCCATAAAATTTCATGCCGGATTGTGCTTTTTTCTTGGAAAGAAAGCACCCCTTGTAAGCTAGAAACACAGCTGCGTTTTGCTGCACAATTCTAGTCCATTTAGAGTGCCTGATGATCTATGGACAGTTTCACAGCGAACGTTATCTACTCTCAGCGTGCAATAATGGTGCTACAGAATTCAATTGTTCATGCTTATTCAACGAAAACCAGCATACAGAACTATAGCACACCGTCCGGCGCCAAGCACGCTGTCCACTGAACAGCTGATCGATAGGCAGGCACGGCACCTCACAGGTATTGTCTATAAAGCGATGCCTCGCTCGTTGTGTCCCGAACTCCACATCACGATATTCTTCCTCGTGTACACGCAACTCTGGCATTTGTACCTTTTGCTCCTATGGACCTTGCAGGTGTTCCAGTATACGCGGGTGCCCACGTGTACGGTAATCACAGAATATGTATTAAAAAAGTGGTGGTGGGAGAAGGAACGTATGCAGGAAGATCTCACCCTTTAAAACTACCAGCGACTGTTTACATAAAAACGCCTACGTTCACGGAAACTTGTCAGGTGTGCTGGTGCAAGCGTATGGATGTACAGTACATGTATATACATGTGTATTTACTTAAATATGCGTGTCCCTGTATATGTGTATGTATGAGGGTAGTTTAAAATCTCTGAGTTATCGGCTGTTTATTTTACACTCGTATTCTTTTACAGCGACTCATTTTTTTCCAAGAAGCTTCCATTTTCATAGTGTAACTATGAAGCTCATATGTTTATGTAAGTAATTATTTTGTAATGTCAGGCAGATGTAAAATCTTACATATTTTAATGTACTACAACTTTACTGCATACTGCACTTTAAACCTATCAATATTTTGATCTTGATAACTCGTGATATCTTCTGCTTTTCGCTCTTATTTTGTTTCAAAAAAGTTTAACTTTTGATTACGTTGAATTTAGTGAAGTTTTCAGTTTACAAACAAAATTAAAGTTAAAAGTTTAAGAAATTGTAACATAAAGTCTCACTCCGACACATATTTAGTATTAAAATTTACGTCTTGCACTTGAAAACCAAAATTATTGCATGCGTCGATTGAAAGTGACTTGTTTTGGAATGAATGAGTTGTTTTGTTTATAAATAAATTTGTAGCAAACATGGATTTTTAAAAATGGCTCAATGAATACATGTTTATAGATTCATTCACATCAAAATGATCACAATGCATACTTGTCTTATAGCTTTACATCTCTCTTCCACTTTGTTAGGACGTTGTGGGTGAACTAGTACGTGTCAGGGAAGCCAATATGGATATCACAAAACAAAACGGACTTTCCCGCTACTTACCATCATTGGAAATTTTTAGTTAAAGCGAGATGTAGAACTGAATTTGTTCTTTGTTAGGATGATCTATATGGTAAGTAGAGGAGCATTCATTGTGGTATAATTGTTTACAATATGACGCATATTATCCACTATATGATGAACTTGGGAGTCCCAAAGTGTGAGTTACAAAGTATAATGCTATGATGCTGCATTTTTATCATGAAAAATAGGTTACTAGCATACCTCAATCTGTGCGTTCTACAAGTATACGAAGGTTTTAGTTATGAAAATAAATATTCTATGATGTTAGAGATCATTTTCAGGTACAGTTGTACTAGTATACCACAAAATTTTATAGAAATGAAACAAAACATTAGGTATCAGAGATATTTTAAAAAAATTGTGATTAATCTAGCCTTAAATTTTAACACTATTCTTCACACAATATCATTGCTTCCGAGTAACAACTAGAACACAAAACCAGATCGCGCTTCTCTCCACACTTTATACACCACGACTCATTTTATCTAGTGAATCATTATTCTAGTCCCTGTTACAGATGTGACTTCTGTTCATTAAGTTTGTATTCAGTTTAGTCAACTATTATATGTAACAGATGTCCTCATATTAAACAAGATTACATTTCCAAAATATCAGTAACAACCGTGCACCCATGCTATTGCTTTAGCAATTGTTGAACACTGAATACTACGTTTGGCAGCCTATCTCTTGACATAGACGGAAGATAAAGGAACATAGACAACGGACCTTATCTGTTTAGTCATGGAGATAGCGTGCGCTGGAGAAAAACATACATTTTTTGAATAAGCAAAAGCCACTGCACCTAATTACGAAGTTTATTCACAGCGGGATAATAAAGAGTAATAAGTAAAGAAAAGTTTTACTTCTCCACACTCGACAGTTCCGTTGTCTGTACTTCGTGCTCGACACAATATTTGATGAAAATGACTGAGATGAATAGACTTCTTTGTCTTCTTCAGTCAACACATCACTGGTTATCACAGAATTTTGCATCAAAACAAAATCAAACCAGTAAATTTTGCTAGGATTAAACCTAATTTGTTCTTTTAATAGCATACTGGCATAGGTAACAGTAAGGTCATATTTGTATACTCTATCGCTTTTTCCTCAGGTCTGGAAGGAATTAATAACAGGAAAGCTCGTTCAAAGGGAGGAAAGTCAAGTCTACTGTTGCAAGAATGGTATCACTCTATATACCATTCATATCATATTGTATATTTTATGATCTTAATTCTAATCTCTTTTCGTTTTAATAGCAAATACCTTTCCATTATAAATTACCGATAATGTCATTTCCGTCACTAGAAATTAGCGTAATTATAATTATAGAAATTTTTCATTGTGTTTTATAGTTCATAGTTAATTCTCTTGATAATTTAGTGACGCATTTTATTTGAAATTAATAACGAGTTCCAGTTACCAATAATAATTTAAGACACGCTTTGTGGTAAAATTCAACAATCGTTCTAGCCGGTTCTATAGCGACGTCGACCAGACTTAGACTTAGACTTAGACTTAGACTTAGACTTGAGGGCCAGCGTTTGGTTGGCGCTTTTTTAACGGCCTCCGATTCCCTCCACCACACAGTCGCACAACAGGATGGCATCCCAGGGTTCCTCCCCGTGAGCCAGGGTCGTCCAAAGAAACTCCCCCAGGGCCACCCTGGGTCACTCAATGCCAACGAAGCAGCTAATTGAGGGCATCACTGGGATATTCAGCTCGTCATAAACAACCCCACATGTCCTGCAGGTAGTCACATTTAAAGAAACTCAACATCAACATCGCTTATTCCATGCATGCACCAAAAATCATTTCATCTCATCCACAAGTCATGTTACATTCCTCATCCATCCCTACAAGATATCCCATACCAGAGTCCCCTTCAACACACCTGGTATTCCACTGGTTCTCTCCATACTGCTTATGGACCACATCCATGAGGTTCTCTCGCTCATGTTCATATTTACTACATTCTAAGACTAGATGTTCAACTGTTTCCTCTACTCTTCTGTTACACTGCAGACATAACCTTGTATTCCCTCATTCCACCTCCATGTACGCCTATTCACACTTAATGCCTTACATCTGACGGCAAACATGAGTTGGCTGCCAAAACATCCATCATAAAACATTTCAAATCTTGGTACATTCTTACTGACGTTCCTAATTAAAGTAGTTTTCCCATTCATACTACTCGTCAATTTGTTCAGACCATACTCTTCTGTTAGTTTTTCAATTTCTTTCTTCCACTTATTGCAATCCCACTCCAGCCCTTTACCTCCATGATTTCTCAATAACTAATCGTGCATAGGTCTTCCAATTCTAACACGAACACTCTTCTGAATCTTTAGTTTTCTTGCATGCCCCAGCAAATTTTCTCCCAGACTTTCACTCAAATTCCATTCAAAAATTTGTTTAACGCACCTTTTATTCCCCATTCACTCAATTCTCACCTTATAATTCAATACAGCCTTTACCATTCTCTCAGAAAACAGACTAAATACCACACTAAATCCCCTCTAATAGTTTCTACAGACGTCCATTTTGGGGCGCCTAATGCCGAACGCCCTACTCTATTCTGCAGCACCTCCAACTTTTTAAGGTCTCCTCCATTCCATGCCAAATATTATGCTAGGTACCGCAACATACTTCCAAATTTCTCTGACACATTTATACTTATTTGCTCTATATTTGGCCACACTGCTTAGTCTTCCTCACCACTGCATAGCTTTTACCACTTTCTCACCTTTTGTTCTTGCACATTCATCTTCACTCAGCATACATCCTTGGTACTTATATTCCTTAGTTCTGCCTATCTCAACTTCTCCAATATTCCACTCTTTATCTCTGTCAGTCTCATCACCATTTATAAAAAAAACAATCTTTATTTCCAATCAAGTACACAGTACATAGACATTTAGTACATTGGTTTTTAAATTCTTAAGGTTAACATTCTTAGAGTAAGGATGATGGTGAGCTCCATGCGATGATCCTGGGATGTGTCCATGGGCGATGAGTTGAGGTCTTACCGATAAGTGCGAGCTCACGGCGTGAAACGAGAAACAGCTCGTATTCATTGCCGGGTTTCGAACCCGCACACAGTCTTTCTGCACAAGCAGAGACCCGATACAGAACACGGGCCGCATACCACTCGACTACGGTGGCTGCTACTCGACTACGGTGGCTGCGTATATAACTATGATTTTACTTTTATCTCCTCCGAATTTCACCTTAACATCTCTACTGTATCCATCCACAATCTCTAACATCCTTTGCAGTTCCGGCTCTGATTCACTAACCACAACAATGTCATCAGCATACAGCAAACAACTCAGTTTCTCCTCTCCAACTTTCAGTTCAAAACCATTCATTCTCAGGCAGACAGCTAGTTCTTCTGTGTATAGGCCAAACAGTAAAGGAGACAGGGTACAACCCTGTCTCACTCCCCTTACACTCCTCATCTGTCCCGTCACTAAATCTCCCAGCCGGTATACTGCACATATATCCTCGTGCAAACTTTTCACAATGTTCACTATCTTCACACTAAAACCAATTTTTCTTAGCACGTCTTGCAACCCCCTACAGTCTACTCTATCATACGTGTTCTCAATATTCAAAAATGCAAGATACACCTTTTTATTTTCCTTCCTCTTTCTTTCAATAATTTCACTTACATCAAACAAATTATCTTCATCATGTTTATCTCTCCTAAAACCATTCTGTTCTTCCGCCATTAGTCTTTGTTCTTCTACCACGTGTTTCATCCAGATGACCATTGTAGGGCCGCTAAAATATCGTGAATATTTTAGTATTAAATAATATTAAATTTAGTAATATTTTAGAGTTAATTTTTATATGTACGTATTTCACGTCATTTGAAACTAGTATTTTAAAGTTAAAAATTCAATCATTGTTCCAACTCCAAATTGTAACTCTCGTTTATAGAACACCATAGTCAACCACGAGCCTATAGGCTAAGTGCCCGTCAGTTCCTTCACAACCGTTCCCCAGTGTACAGTAATCTTATTCGCGCTTTCAGTCTCTCTGACGGGTGAGTTTTCCATTGACCATGTGTTAGGAAGTAATGCGTTTCACTTACCTACCATATATTCCCTAAATTTATCATTTTAGCTTTGCCTAGATATGAAGTTGTGCTTTGATTTGCGTTACTCCAAGATTTATAATTAATCTAAATATAGAACACTTTGAATAACAACTTTTGCATCAGCTATCAAATTCATTGTATAATTTCGTCTCACTCAAGTCTCTACGTTCTGGTATTTTATGATGAGCATTCCGAAAGATAGACCAGCTATTTTGATACGGTTATTAAATTTCATAGCCTCGGGTAGAAGCTGCCCATCGATATCTCGATTTGTGTTCTCTGTAGCAGCCGGCTAATTAGGTGCGATTCTTTAATGTTTTACTCAACAGTTGTATTATAAAGTTACCTTGTGCTATTGATTTTTCTTGCTAAATTCTGTATTCATTTTGAGTTACTTATTGGTCTTTATCCGGGCAGGTTTCAGTTTCGGTTTCGGGTTCAGTTCAGTTCCAGTCTCAGTCTACGAATTTCTCAATTTCGGTCCTTGATCTCGGCTTTAACTTCTACTGATTTTGATCGTGTCAAATAATAAATCCGCAAGCTACGAAGCCGATCGTATCACTTCCCTGGAAGAACCTCACTCACGAAATAATCACTACAGAAAATAACACGTTCCCTAAACTCGTGACTCTAAAGTGGTAACCCCAGAAATGGTTCGTTCCCCAAACCATTATCATCATTATTGAATTGTCCGTCGGACTAGACCAGGGGTCACCAAACTTTTTTCACAGTGGGCCGGATAACTGAAAGAATGACGAGCGCGGGCCGCATAATCATTCTGTTCAATACTTGCAAGCCAGAACGAAAGCTCTGGGAAAAAAGACGAAAAACTAAGATTAGCATTCGACGTCAGTTCAACGTCGACGGGCCTGGTGAACTGACATCGCGGGCCGGATTCGGCCCGCGGGCCGTAGTTTGGTGACCCCTGGACTAGACGATAAGCATTCTATTTCGTGTATTTTTTAGACTTGTAATTTTTATACTTAAACCTTGTGTTCTGTGATATCTGTGTTCCTTTAGCATCTACTTAGACCTTGCCATTGTCTACTATGTTCGTGTCTAATTATATTCGAGTAAGTCAAGTGCCATATATTATTCTTTATTGATAAGGAAACTGTGATGATTCTGTGTTTGTGCTTTAAATGTAGTTATTTTGATTGTGTTCTCAATCCCTGTGCTCATTACCATTCCTAAAGAAAGAATCTCACAAGTCCAGAGCAATTCTATCAATATTGCCTCTAGTCTGCGGTGACCTCAGGTGTAGGTGTTAACATAGATATCGATGTAAGATATGTGTTTGAGGCCTGTCTTGTCAGAATCTTATATAAACTCAATGGTGCCAGAGGGATTTAAATTAGGATGCAGTCTTAGTATTCCTATTCTTCAGTATTTTAAAAAACTTGTGCTTATTCTTAGAATTGTCCTTGAAGGTTGTGTTTTGTAGAACTTGTAGATTTCTAAACTTTGAGTCAAATGCTGGTGTTCAAATGCCGTCAGCCACCGTAGTCGAGTGGTCTGCGGCCCGTGTTCTGTATCGGGTCTCTGCTTGTGCAGAAAGACTGCGGGTTCGAAACCCGGCAATGAATACGAGCTGTTTCTCGTTTAACGCCGTGAGCTCGCACTTATCGGTAAGCCCTCAACTTCCCGCCCATGGACACTTCCCAGGATCGTCGCATGGAGCTCACCATCACCCTTACTCTAAGAATGTTAACCTTAAGAATTTGAAAAACCAATGTACTAAATGTCTATGTACTGTGTACTTGATTGGAAATAAAGATTGTTTTTTTTTCAGAATACTTGTGTTCATATGAAACATCTTAGGCAGCCATGTCAAAATTTCTAGAAAACCTATTATTTGTGTCTTAATAATGTTTTAGTCGGTATTTTGTAAGATAAAAAAAACAATCTTTATTTCCAATCAAGTACACAGTACATAGACATTTAGTACATTGGTTTTTCAAATTCTTAAGGTTAACATTCTTAGAGTAAGGGTGATGGTGAGCTCCATGCGACGATCCTGGGATGTGTCCATGGGCGATGAGTTGAGGTCTTACCGATAAGTGCGAGCTCACGGCGTGAAACGAGAAATAGCTCGTATTCATTGCCGGGTTTCGAACCCGCACGCAGTCTTTCTGCACAAGCAGAGACCCGATACAGAACACGGGCCGCATACCACTCGACTACGGTGGCTGCCTTATGTTTAAAAGTGTCATGCCTTATGTTTAAATGTTAATTTCTTTTCTTTTATGTTGTTTATGCAAGTGTGCTCTCAAAAATCAATGCAAATCTTTGTAATTTATGATAGGGATATAATTTAATTATCTGTGGCATAATGTATAAATTAGTAGTTGGCATCTGAACAGGGACGCCTAGGCTGGCGTGAGGAGTGCCGGTCGAGAAAGCCAGTTGTGGGTTATACGCGGCCACGTCGGGTGTCGGCTCCGTATTGGTCTGAGCAAGAAAAGGCTCAGATGCAGGTTGAATTGCTGGTTGTACGTTGGGAGTAGTCGTTGTCGTGGAGATCTGTACTCGTAGAATATTAGGCTAAGTAGATTCAGCTACTAACACTATTATAGGGATAATTGTCACGTGAATAGAGGTTGTATGTCACGGTTGGAGGTTGTCGAATTCGCATTGTGCACGGTTGGAGGACGTACATCCGTTACGTAAAGCAACGCTGACTGAAGAATGAGCCGAATAGAGGTAACGAATTCGTATTATAAAATACCGTAGAGTTGCAACTACTAGTCTTAACAACATTATCCTTGCTAATCTGATATCTTGTAAAATCCATCATGACTCAAATGTTCTCTTGTCAATCTGAAAGAACTAATGCTGTTTAAATGTCAATGAGCCCCTACTTCATTGTATAGGAGTCGTTGGATTGGACCTTGACAAGATAATCCTACTGAAAAATTCTAACTGATGCTGCCTTCTGCAAGTCAATCACTCATGGTTAAAGGAGTTGCATTGATGTTCGATGAGGCATACGGATCCTGGATAAGATGCTCAAAAATTTTCCTTCTTCTCAGGCATTCGGGGAGGAATCGTCCGCCTCTGCTCACAATTGCTTACTACTGTATTAAAACTGCTCATAACTCTCTACTAACTACTCACAACTCACTGTAAACTGCTCACTGCAAATTAGACCTACTCACTGTTTCTTCACCAGCAAATCACTGCAAGAAATACGTGTGTACTGCCATCACTGCAGTATAAAACTTACTGTATGTGATATGCCAATATCTACTCACTGCAAGTGATATGTTAGTTGTTTTTGACACCCTCACTGTCAATATAAATTCACTACCCATATACAACTCATTCCACACGACATCCTGCATTCAAACTAACTACTCGCTATACCTGTGGAGTACACCAATTTCCGTCACTGAAGTTCTGGGCTAGCCCTGTCCCGGACTGTGTCATCCTTACCTCCTGGAAGCTTCAGACTGGCTCAACACTGCTCAAGATCATCTAAATCATTTATTGTGCTACCTTACTGAAATAAAGCTAAGTCACATTCAGGAGTCCTCTCATTTCCCTCATTCAGGTAACACAGGCAAATAAAAATAAAACTAGAGAAAAATATTACTGTAAAGTTTTGGTGGCTGAAAATCCCACCAGCTCTACCTATCCTACCATATCACAACTTTACACCATTGCCATGATGTTTCCCACAAACAACAATTGGAGAGCACAAACATTTCAAGCCTCAAGCTTTGTCGTACATTCACTATCAAATAATACTGCACTGTAAATACAAGCAATTAGCGACGAGTTGCAAGTCTATTGAAAATCTGTACTTGAAGAAAGTGATATTGTACTAATTGGTATAGTAAAAATGAATCTTAATGCATTTACAATTTTCGTAGATTGATTATCAACTGAAGGCTTTCATATTTCATTATATATACCCCTATCAAGATAAAGATATGTCATTCATATTGTTGCTAATGTTTTTTTTACTGAGTCAGTTCTGTATATTTATATCATGGTGATTCTAAAATAAGGTATTTTTTAATGAAACTAGGGATTCTATTGCCAAATCTTTTCCAAAACCTTATTTTTATTGTACTCAATACATATTTTTGATGATTCGCTTTGATTTACTTGTAAAAGTATACCCCATGGCCATAAAACGAAAATTTTTGAAATGAAACTCAAAATTTACTGTACTTCCCCAGAGGTTATTAATAATAATAAATACCCTGATCTTTCTTTGAAACTTATAGTGATGATTATTTTATTTCATGAAATGATAATTGTTTTCTACTTTAACTCTTTTATGAGTCAAATATTATACATGTACAATAAACACAGAGAGGGAATTGAAAATGTTATCAACTTAGCGGAATTACGGAGAAAACATGGCTCATCTGAGCGTATTTCCTGTTTTGGCAACACCAGCACAGCGCAGTTGCGATGTGATGTAGTGAATGTTACTGTGTGTGTGCATCACTCCAATATATCTGGTCAAATCATCAAAATGGAGAGCGCTTTATCCAAGCGCCCACCCGGTGATCCTAAGTTAGTAGAAGCAATTGTTCAGCAGCTGAAATCTGGGGGAAAGTTTGATCAATTCCGAAAAGAATGCCTTGCTGATGTGGATACAAAGGTGAGGTATCTTCTACCCCAGTATTGCCCGGCAGTTTGTGGTTTAACTAATCATATTTTGGTGCTAGCTAAAAAGGTATCAATAGAAACATCAGTTGTGCAGTGTAATATTTAAATGGAAGTTGCTTTATTGTTTGTTTATGAAAGGTTGTCAGTCTTCACGAGATGCTGCCAGTCTGTAAAGCATGGTGGGTAAATTGCCTGACTAGAAAGGAGCAATAGACTGCCATCCAGGATCAAAGATTCATTGAGTTAGTTTTGATATCACAGATCGAGTCTTTGAATAACAACTTTTTCAAAAAAATGTTTCTTACAATTGTTAAAAACTATACTGTAAAGCTATTTCTTCAAAAATTGTACATTAAACTTAAATTCTTAGATTGAGAGATATGCATAGTACACTTCATGGATGTACGAGGCCTTCCGAGCTAAACTCATCGATGCGTCAGTTTTGTTAAATGGCAGTAAATGCATCTTGAACCTTATTTACCTTCAGTGCTGATTCTGCAAAACATTTTCATTCAACCTTAAATCCTACATTTTGAAAGTTTTAGCCTTGGCTACCACCTTTCCACCAAGATTCATCTATAAGGGATTGTGGAATAGCATTATTTTCAAAATCAAGAAACTGGTGTATTGATGTATTCATCTCACAGGATTTTATATGTTGTTGTCATTGCTCAATACTAAATATTGATTTAAGGCAAACTTAAAGCAAGCCAACAACACTCCAAATATTATTGTCCAAACTCACTATGTTAAATTTGTGCCAATTTGATATAACTTCACTACAATTGTTTTCAGTGATTTGTTCTACATGCTGTTATTAGATCTGAATGCTGGTCAACAAAGTTTGCCAACATTTTTGGTGTGTGCCACTCACCGTGTAGCTTTAAGTTGTTCAGGAAATGTGTATTGGACAAAATCATAATACATTGCTGTCTTGTAAATGATATGTTTGATGATGCCTCATAGATTTTAGTCAGCAACTTCATTGAATCATAGTGAGAAATCATAATACATGGCTGTCTTGTAATGATATGTTTGATGATGCCTCATACATTTTAGTCAGCAACTTCATTGAATCAGTGAGAAATCATAATACATGGCTGTCTTGTAAATGATATGTTTGATGATGCCTCATAGATTTTAGTCAGCAACTTCATTGAATCATAGTGAGAAATCATAATACATGGCTGTCTTGTAATGATATGTTTGATGATGCCTCGTACATTTTAGTCAGCAACTGTACTGAATCATAGAGTATGCAGCTACTAATTGATCAGTACTATATCTTTAATTTTGTATATTGATGCTCAATTATTGAGTAATTTGTTTTCTGTATTTCAAAGTTTAGGTACAGTTTTGTGAATACTGAATGATTTTTTTGCTCATACATTTTTTAAAATTTCAATCACTTTTAGTACCATTTATTCTGCAATATAAGACACTCCTTTAATTATGAGGTCTATTTCTGTACCTAGCATGCTAAAACAAAAATGGAGTATCCGTGACAGATTTTGGAATTCGGTGCACACGTTAGGCACACGGCTGAAAATTGTGAAAATTTAAACTTTTAGATGTCTCTTATGATGTGGAAAATACGGTAATTTTCATAGTAAATAAGCCCAAGTATGGTCATAAATATTTGATGAAATAGTATCAGCTAAGAAATTAATATTACTTTGTTAATTTTTGGATGTGTCATGACTAAGCATTTTGTTAGTTACTATTTGTGATATTTTAGCAAGCAAAAAAATGTCTTTTTGTGGGTGTATTGTTTTTATTGTCTTGAATTTCAGTTGTGTATATTTGTTTAAAAATTGTGATAAATAAATGGTCACATAGATGTATCTAGTACTGATCTTTGCATGCTGGAGAAGGAACTAAAGTATTGTTTATTTACTTGGCATTACTTATGATCTATATCAGTGAATAATTATGGTGAGCTTCAAGTTGTATAGTTTTTTATTTGACTTACAGCCTGCATATCAAAACTTGCAACTGCGGGTTGAGAGTCTGGTGAAGACGTATCTCTCGCAGACTGAATGGAAGGCAGATATCAACAAGAATCAACTGCGTGATGGTGTTCGCAAACATGTACAGGAGTAAGTTCCTTGAACTGGCATTAAAACTTTATTATGTTATATCGGGTAAGACCGTAAATAAATAAACAAATAACTTTTACTGTACTTAGTTAATATTGTAATTTCTTTTACCCCACAGGCAAAATATTTTGAAGTATACAGCAGTATAGTGCATACAGTATAATGTATTATGTATTTAGGCCGGCTAATTCGGACCACCCTTCCCCCCTAGTAGTCCGTCTTATCGAGGGTTGCCCGTATAGAGCTATAATGTGCATCTTCATTAGAAATGCAATCAAAATTAGGTATTCTACTCATCAATTTTGAGGAGTCTCTCTACTTCTTGCTTCAGTTGCTGTTTACATTTTGCTTGTGCAATAAATCATGCAAAGTTTTAGTATGTGCTAAGATTTTTTAATATTTAAATGACCGTGAATATCAATTCTTGTTTTTGCTTCAGATTTTTAGTGTATGTTTTGTATACTTCATAATATAAATTCTTTAGTAGCTCATATTTTTTGTGCAATCACTTCATATGCCCTAAATTACTTATTCTATGATTGTTTATACTGTTATTAGATTCTACTCATCATTTAGAATGAAATTTTAAATTAGACTATCTAATATTTCATGAAGTGAGATATCCCTTTTTTCTGTAGAGATATTTCTGCAGAAATTAATACTTTTGCTAGCTTGTTCCCACAAATTAACATGAATTGTCATATCAAGAGGAATAGATTACTTGTGAAAAAAGCTTTCTCTGTGTTCTTGCTGCCAATATCTAGCTGTTTATTGTATTAAGGTGACAGGCTTCATGTAGTTCATGAATTTGATGTATTTTATAGCTAAGTAGTTTATCAAATTTTATCACCAACAGTTTGTGCAGGGTGTCCCAGAAGTAACTGACCCTTTTGATTTGCTAATAAAATGAAAACTATTAATGTTAGGATATTGAAACTTGTTTTATTTTGAAGAAAAACCTTTTTATCCTTTATTAGAACTAGGTTTTGAATATGATGTCTTTTAAATGATGACCATGTTTGTTTTGACAACTTATGGTTCGTTTCTTTGTTGTTTCCATAACACTCCTTAGTGTATCAGGTGATAGTTGTCTTATTTCAGAACAAATGTTGTTTTTAAGTTCTTGCAGATTTGTTGGATTTGTTATATAAACCCTTGACTTCAGGTAGCCCCATAAGAAGAAATCGCATGGGGTCAAATCTGGAGAACGAGGGGACCAAGAAATGTTACCAAATTGTGAAATCAAATGATTTCGAAAGCACTCATTTAGCAATGTCATCGTTTCTCTTGCTGTATGGGCCGTGGCTTCATCTTGTTGAAACCAAGTATTGCGTAGGCCATGTCTCTCAATTTCAGGAATTAGAAATTCACTAATCATAGTTCATTATCTTTCACCATTAACTGTTACTGTTGCTCCATCATTATTTTCAAAAAAGCATGGGCCAATCACATTGGAAGCAGTTATCCCGCACCACACCGTTACACGAAGAGAATGCAGCGGCCTTTCTTGAATTTCTCTTGGATTTTCATCTCACCAAATTCTAGAATTATGTCTATTTATATGGCCAGACAAGTGAAAGTGAGCTTCGTCAGAGAAGATAATGGTTTCGATGAAAGAGGCATCCTCACACAAACGAATAAAAGATTCAAAATAATTTACACAATTAGGCAATAACTGTTGGGTTAATTTAATTTTGTAAGGATATAACTTCAATGTTCAATGTTGTTGAAATTTCAATGTAATGTCGATTGGGAAATGGATAATTGAGTTGAACATTTTCTGATGGAGGCTTTAGGATTATCTGTAACACTTGCAGAAACTCGCTCGATTACAGCTTCAGTTCGAGTTGATTTTAATCTTCCAGATCGTTGTTTATCATTAAAATTTCCAGTATCCGTAAATTTTTGATACTCTGATTTAATTGTGTTCTTCGGAGGACTGGTTGTTGTTCTGAAATAATTTCTGTAATTATGTTGCACTTCTGTTGTTGACATTGTCTGTGTCTAGATTTGCAAAATTCTAATTCTTTGTTCTTTGCTGTATGGAGACATGAAAATTAAGGGTTTGCAATGAAGCAAAAATCAAATGTCAGCTGGTTTGTAAATAGGATACCAAGTATCCTATTGTGCCATAAAAAGGTACTTCTTTTGAATAAAACAAGTTTCAATATCCTAGCATTAATAGTTTTCAGTTTATTAGCAAATCAAAAGGGGTCAGTTACTTCTGGGACACCCTGTATATAAGCCTGCTTGACCAAGGAGGATGTAGAAAGATAATGAATTTCACAATTTTAATGGTTCTTGTTTTTCATGTTTTTTATTATTTTACTAAGCTGAAAATTTATATTTGAACTTCAGTGTTTTCATAAATACACCCTGCTTGACTGACACTAATCTGGACCTTTTTTTCTTCTCTTTGTAACATTTTTGTGTCTAATTGATTACTTGCTGTTGCATCAAATATTTCTTAGGCTAATAAAATGAGTATGTCAGTTCAGATTACTGCACAGTTGAAATTTTTCCCTTTTTGGAGATTGAACACAAATTAAGTTTCATGACTTCAGAATGTTCCAAATTGATTGATGCTTACTGATTGCATTACTGAATTGAGCGTTCATTGTCATTTGTTCCAGGAGTGGCATGCTGGACACTGGCATTGACACAATCATCAACCAAGTGGTCAACCCCAAGATTCAAAGTGTTATTTTGCCATGTGTGCAAGAATCTGTTTATGCTTTTCTTGACATTGATCCAACTAAACTGGAAGAAGGTATGAGTAAAATGTGTTTTTAAATTTCTTGGTGGAAATTTGGTTTTCTGTGAATATTTTGTTTGCATTTGTATAACCATAGATGTACACAAAGTACAGTTTGTTATTAGTGTTGTATTACAAGTTTAGGAATTGATCACATCACTGAGCAGTTTTGCACAGTATGATAATGAGTGCTTCAGAGAGCATAACTGGTCAATGTTTATTAAAATTATGCCACCATAATATATAAAGATTGTTAGGTGTTGGATTCATTTTATTTTCAAGATATTTAGCAACTTGAAAAACCAACATTTTAATCATAATAATGCATCCATTTGTGGAGCTCAGGTTTTGCTATGACATACATTTGACAGAAACTAAAAATAATACTCAAAAAATAGCCTATATTCATTTGACAAGTTTCCTGCTGTAATTTATGGAAATTAACCTTTAATGGAAAACAATTATTTTAAAAACTAACAGATTTGATAATTGAACTGTATTTTGAAATGTATAAGGATACTCAAAACTAAATAAAAATTTGTGAAAACAACTTGAGTGAATTTGATGCATTGTGGCATCAAGGCAGTTTATTTCTAATTGATTGATATGTAGTTGGAATAGTGAGTAATTAGTAAAGTTAAAGCAACTTTTTGAGAATATCGTCCGGTTCACTTTCTTGATTGATGGTTAAATTTTGTCTCTGTGAACATTTCTTGAAAGTGAAAGTAGTATAGCATGAGGATTATTGTGTAATTATGTAGTTATTTTAATAATAAAGGCTTTTGGTAATTTTTTTCTGTGCTCTTAGCTTTAAAAATGCTTCATAGCATATGAAATTTTCCAACGTTTACAACTGGTTGTTTTCAAGTGGTAAAAACTTGATGTAAATTTTTTCAATCTTGATTCAAGTCTGCAATTTTTCTGAAGACTTTGATATACTTTAAGTGTGCATATGGAGTTAATAGGTTGTATAGAGTTAAATTGGTTGCAGTTATAAAGTTCATGTCTTAATGATTATTTAGATTTTATGCAATTCTAGAGTTGTATTTTCCCATACCTACATCGATACTTCTTTAATATCATCTAACTCCTTGATTCACAGATGTGCCGTTTGAGACAAGAATTGATGATTCAGGTAAAGAAGCCCTGTCTAGCGATGCTGGAGGCAATATTGGGCATGGGCCCTTACCGCCCCCGCCAGGGCCTTCACAACCAATGCCATATGCGTATGCTTTCCCTCCTCAACACCCTCCTCCACACCACTACCCACCACAACACTTCGCCCCGCCAGCACCTCACTACCCCAACCATCCTCAACATCCTCCGGTGATGATGCCTCCTGGGCCTATGGATGTACCTCCTATAGTTCCACCTGTGCCAATGGAAGGACCACCACTTCGTCTTCCACCGCCAATTGCTCCACCTCTCCCTATTGAAGCTCCACCGATGATGCCTCCCGTGCCCCCCATGGAAGCTCCACCCATGCCACTGACCATGCCCATGGATGGTGCACTCATGGGTCAGCCACTTCCAGATCCTCATTTTGGGCATCATCCTTTGCCCCCTACGATGGATCACCTTCCTCCTCCCATTACAACCCACCCTCCTTATCCAGAACCTGTCATGGCCATTAACAGTCCAACTGAAGATTCCACTTCAAGTGATTACACGCGCGAACGGCGCGACTATCGGTCTGACTTGCAGGACTCGAGGCAACGACCACAAACCCCTGTTGAGGCTGACTCACTCTCAGGAGATCGTTTGGAATATAGGAGCAAGCACGATGATAAGAGGTCTCTGGTTGATGAAAAGGAAGAGCGTCGCGAGCACCGACGGCGACTCATTAATAGAGATAGTCCTGATCCTCTTGACCGCCATGACTCGAGAAGCGGAATGCGTCTCCACGAAAGTCGGCGGGCTCGTGACGTTCATGATTCTGACGACGGCTACAGAGTTGCCAAATACGGCGATGCTCGTAAGGGTAGCCCTGAACGTGACGAGCACCGTAGTAGGCGCGAAGGAGAAAAGCATGAGCATCATAGACGAAAATATGAAGACTACCGTCGCGTTCCTGAAGAGGACAGCCGACGCAAGGGTGACAAGCACTCGCATCGTAGCAGCAAGTACGACCAGCGCAAGCACGCACAGAAGCATTACGAAGAAAGGAGGTACGATTCCCCCGACACTTCCATGGAGTACGACACTGATTCACCTCACGTATCAGGCAAACACCGCAGACGTGTACCTTATGATGCCTACGGAGAACCTCTCAGCAGCCAGGACCGCGGGCCCCACAGATCCCTGCCGGTGCATGGTGAGACATCAAGGGCGCCTCACTCGCCCCTCATCCCTATGGAGACGGACGTAATCTCGTCAGAAGAGGATGATATATTAGGGGCTAGAAGCTGCTCAGTCAGCCCTGATCTTCCCAAAGAACATCCTATGGTAAGTTATTTTTCAAGTAGGTCTCGGCAATTAAAGCACCCAAGCAGGAATTATTCTTGCGTCGCAAATCTATAAACTTTTCTGTATTGTGATGGTGGTAGAATGTTATTTTATGTTGCTAATTAGTTTTTGTATTCGGTTTATGAATTTACCATGAGTGTTCGAATTATTTTTTGTTAGGTATAAGTATGGATGCTGCACTACGTTTAGTTAGGCTTGTTCAATTAAATTTAGTACTCGTACGTCTTTACCTCTAGCTCTATACTAATAGAATAAAGTCAATTGCACTCGGCCTGCATAGAGCTTCCTAATTATGTAATTTATTCAATCTTTTTCTGGATTTCCTGCTGTACTTTCAAGTATTCCTGTACTCAAGATGCTAATATCGTTTCATGACTTCGTTGTGTAATTCTTTTCAAAATTCGTATATCATACTTGAATTTCTTTTTTTTAGATTATTAAATTCATGCCTTACTATTCATGCCTTACTATGGTATGGGAAACTATGCACATAGTGGAACGCAAATATGAGTGAATTTTCATTGGGTATCTGTAAATTATTACATGCTTTCCTAACGCTCATCACTAAACTGATAGCAATTACGGCAGCAGCTGTTAGCGAGCAAAATCGCTGATAATATGGAATGATTTTCCTAAGCGTTCGTACGCTTAGTTCCCCTTGAATAGTAGTATGTTCTCGATTGAAAAAGACCAAGACTTTATTGGCAGGTATTCAACTTTTTGTATTTTCCAATTGCAAGTGTGTGTTAAGGGTTACGTTTTTACTATTACGTGATTATTTCTATAAAAATGAGGGATATATAAAATGTATTCTTAATATGCTTCTGTTTTTTAAACATGTTTTACCCACACTATTTATACAAGTTCGGTTTATCGTGTTCTATATTTAACGAGTTATTCCAAACAAGGTTTGGAAACATCAAGCAGCAATGTCTGTGCTGTTAGAATTGTTTCATCAACTTCAGCTGTGAAGGCGGGCTTGATTGAGCGAAAACTGTTCTTTCACGGAAAATATAATTAATCATTTGTTTGAAGTGAGTTTGGAAGATTATATCGTACCGGCGACCACCACCAGTGTTCTGTTTCAACGCTCATATTGTTTCATTTTTTGAGTGGTCACAAGTTTTGTTTGGACTTATCGTGGTCCCGTAGCCAATACATTGGGATTTTGTTTAAAAAAAACGAATTACTAACACATGGTACGAACATTGTGCAAAAACTCTAATTTTTTCTTTTTGCGGTTTCATATTCCATGTAGAAGTTGAAATTACGGGCAGTGTAAAATTTACTGATGCTTGTATGGATGTACAGGTGGAAGAAGAAGATGCCCGTGATGGTTTCTCTCGTCCAGGCAGTGCCGCCTCGGACACCGTCGAGTCAAAGGTCCAGCAACTGTCGCTTCAAGATATGCCAGCGCCTCTCTTCGACGTACAGTCTCTGGATAGCATCTCTTCAAACTCTTCAGGCCTCTCTTTCTCAGCTTCTAAGCCTTGCAAAGACGAAAGTTCTCTGAATGCCAGTCAGTCGTCACTCCCAGGAGTTGACTCTTCTTTGGGAGTTTCGCAACCATTGGCAGAAATTGCAGCTGATGAGTCAATCCGCCAAAGCTCTCCTGGTGACAATCTTCTCCTAGGTGCTAGTCCCATTAGTGCTGAGGACTCCAGCGGTAGTCACTGTGCTAGTCCGCCACCTCTTGGTGTTAATGAGAGCAAGTCTAAACCCCTATTCTCCACTTCCAAACGGTCATCATCTCCATTTTCTAGCCCTAGAGATCAGTCTCCTGTTAATTTGTCTAATCCCAGATCTCCGTCTCCGCCTCCATTGTCGGACCCCAGGCCTCCGTCTCCGCCTCCACTGTCTGACCCCAGGCCTCCGTCTCCGCCTCCACTGTCTGACCCCAGGCCTCCGTCTCCTCTTCCAATGTCAAGCCCTAGACCCCTATCTCCAATGTCTAGCATTAGACCCCCATCTCCAATGTCTAACATTAGACCCCCATCGCCTGTAATGCCTAGCTTTAGACCCTCCTCTCCTTCAATGTCTAGCCCTAGACCCCCATCTCCACTGAGTAGCCATAAACCTCCATCACCTTTAGTATCCAGACCTTCGTCTTTTCCAACTGAAGAGAAAAAGCCTGTCCAGCATTCTTCAACGTTAGCTCCGCGTTCTCCAGTTCATCCTGTCTCGTTATCATCTAACACTGCGCCCGTATGTAATTTAGAACGATTAAATCCAGTGGTTACTTCTGATAGTGAGCCATCTGATACTATTTCTTTGAAAGTAGTGCCTCCAGACTCGACCGATAGGAAACCTAATACTACAACGTCCGGAGACGACACAGTTCCTGCTGATAAAACTACTAAAGATAAAAGTACAGATCCTCCAGATGATCATTCCGTTCACAGACAGTCATTCGGTTGGCGTAAAGACGAACCTGATGACGAAAGTGGCAATGATGGTGGGAATTTTAGTGGAGGACTGCCTTTCAATGTGCCATCTACATCTGTTACTGGATCTAGTGATCTCAGAGCTAAAGAACCATCACAACCGCCCCAGGGCCAGACTTCTGGCTCGGCAAAGGAACATACCATGTTCCTTCACACTGGAAAGCTAAGCTCTAATAATTGCAAAAGCGCGAATTTTTCCTATTCTGTTCCTGATTCAGTTAACCAAACTTTGACAAAAACCCGCGAATTAATGGAGGTGGAAATTACTGTAGATGCTTCTCAAAAATTACTCCCTGTTGGAAATTCAACAATTTCAAGTTCAGTTACGAATTTTTCGTCTTCTACTGTTAAATCGGTTTCCACCTGCGTAGCTGGAACATTAACCAGTGTAAGTGACAAGAGAACATCTCTTCTTACAGCAGGGTGTCCAGGTGCTTCAGTACAGAAACCTCATATCAATGTCGTCGCTCGACCTCATCACATTCCTATTTTAAAGGGACTAAAGACTCCCCTTTCTACCAAGAAGGATAAAATTGGCAACTGTTCTGTGAGTAAGAAGCATTCGTCCACGAAGAAGGAAATGAAAGCTGGGCATGTGCCTACTGCATTCGAGAACGCTTTGCTGGGTCTTCATACCAAGAAAACGAGTCATATAGAAAGCCAGAGGAGAAAATCTGAATTAGACTTGAAGTTGTCATGTTCCAATATTATAACTAGTACAGATACTAAGCAAAGCGAGATAGATAAAGCGACGCAGAAAACTAAGGAAGAAAAATCAAAAGAGGAAAATAAAGAATCGAGATCCTCGAGTATGAACAGGGAAAAGGAGTCGACATCTTCTGACAGAAAGAGTCCTAAGCACAATGAAAAGGAGTCGACTTCACTGGACGGCAAGCATCGGAAACATGATGGCAGTGATCTGGACAGACGGAACAGAGACAAAAGGAGAGAAAAGTATTCAAATCATCATAGACGGAGCTCCAGTGACAGAGCATCAAGTGAAAAAAGACATGAAAAACGTACATCATCAAATGGTAAAAGTAAACGTCCTGATAAAGAAAAATCTCGCCACAAAACTGATAATACTGACATGAATAAATCCGATCGCAACAATAGCCCTGATAATTCTAAGCATTTTAATAGGACTTCTGAATCCAGTGAGAAAACTTTTTCCAAGCATCAAAAGAGTCATCTACGGCAAGAGAATGACGAACAAAAAGTTTCCAGTGATGCAATCGCGACAAAGTTAGAATTACGGTCGAATAAGTCACCGGTAACTAAGGCTGAGTCGCAGTTATCAACTTCGATATGTGTTGAAAATATTAGTCCCACCTCTTCAGGGAAAAGAAAAGAAGCAAGTGGTGAGGCAACGATGAGTAATGATCATTCAAAAAAAATTAAATTGGATAATCACAGCCAAGATGTAGGTATTCGGAATACTGTCTCATCAGAGTGCTCTAAATCCAAACATTCTAGTTATAGAGACGGAAAAACCACCAGCACGGTATCTCGAAAAACACCTTTATCCAGCGACTCTTCTTCTGAAGACGAGCTGCCACTTCTAACGAAGAAACGAAGTTCCAAGAGCTTGACCATCTCGACCGATGATGAGGTAGTTGTTAGATCGAAGAGGAAAATCGTCAAGAAAGTAATTGTTTCGTCACCGTCATGTGCAAGTGAAACATTTGAGCAAACAGACGAAGAGCTAAAGCATATCCGAGACTCATATGATGACAGAAAAATAGCAGAAGCCGCCAAAGAAACTCCTATAAATATCTTCCTTGGCCAGAAAGTGTCTATGGCAGATTCTTGCAGTGAGGATAGTCTCCCTGTCAAAAAGAGAAGAATCAGAAGAGCTTCCAAAATCTTGTCCGAGAGCGACGACGAGATCCGTGTTCAGAAGAGATCTTTAGAAGCTCATGATAATTTAATAGTAATCGAAGACAACCAATCTCAGCCTAAGAAAAATTCAGTTATTTGCAGAAATTCTCAGATTTCTTCATCATCTGATGATGATGATGTTCCTTTGACGAAGTTTATAGGAAAAAAATCGTACGTGTCAATTGAGAGGATAGAGACCATCCCTAACCAGTTAATTCCAGACCACGACCTAAATGAAGAAAATTTTAAGGCTGAAATTCATTCAATGTCTAATCGTAAGGATAACTCTGATTCTTCGGATAGCTTTTATGATGAGCTGATGAAGCAGACCTGCAAGGCTAAAAATTTAAAATCTACTGCGAAGCCTAACAAGCGTCATTCTTCTCGATCACTGGAAACGAGAATATCTGATAAGGTTTTTAAGAACGCTCAAAAGAAGTCTCTGAGAAAATCAAGGAAATCAACCGCTCGTAATATTAGCGTGACAGAAGAAGGTGTCGTCATTACTGCCGATCATGGGAAGAGAATTCTCCTTTGTTATGATGAAAATTCACTTAGTAATGACGCTAACACTTGTGGACTTTTTAGTTCTGAAGATTCTGATCAGGAAGAATTTCATGGTTTTACAAACGTTCATTTGGACTGTGAACGGTCGTCACCTGTTGTTGTATTAGAAGAAATGTATGATTTCGTTGGGTTTCATAGTTCTGTTTCTAGTAAAGCGGAGAAGCTTCGCCAATATTTAGAAAGACGGAGTTGTCATAAGATTTACTCAGCTGATGACCTGTCCATGACTGTTACTGGGGACATGTTTGGACCTGAACTCCCAATGAAAGTTTTTCTAGACGCAATGGTTCACTTGGGTGCAAAAGTTTCAGGTTTTCATGCATTTCTCGCTAACTCGCCTAAGAAAAAATCTCTGCACCAGAAGAAGAAGACTGCTTTTTCATGTTTTGATTCATTTGATGGTGAAATTTCGGGTCCAGATAGGTTTTTGAGCCTCGATTCTGATGAGTGCGAAGGTGTTCTCAGTAGCGAGAGTGAATCTTCAGATGAAAGTAAGAACGCCCCACAAGTGCGGATCATGGTCGACACGACCACTTCATTGCCGTCCGAGGTGGAGATTAATTCTGGAACTGAAATAAACACAACGAAGATTATTGGTGACGCAGACGTCATGTCAAGGTCTGAAGCTGTAACCACTAAGCCCACAACACCGCAGAGCGACTCAGTCCTACTGACGCCGCCGGATGACGAATACTCTGGTGAGTTGGCCGTCCTTCGAATACTTTAGTGATTTACTATCTTAAATCGAGTGATTTACTCTCTCAACTCGAGTGATTTACTCTCTCAACTCGAGTGATTTACTCTCTCAACTCGAGTGATTTACTCTCTCAACTCGAGTGATTTACTCTCTCAACTCGAGTGATTTACTTTCTCAACTCGAGTGAT
>VCRD01001381.1:0-25704 GCA_006783055.1 Trinorchestia longiramus
CTGCACTTCCTAATCTCAGCTACAAAAGGCGTCTCCAGCAGATCGAGCTCATCTCCCTTGACCAAAGGAGACTGCGAGGACAACTCATCGAGACCTAAAAAATATCTCAGTGGCTCCAACGATGCTCTCCTAGAAAGGTTTTTGACAGAGATGATAATATGCGAACCACAAATAACGGCCACAAACTAATAATAACCTTCCCAATATCCTAGGTTCTAAGCTTCTTTCCAATCAAAATTACTAGAACCTGGAATCAGCTAACCAAATATATCGTTTCTGCTGGCACTGTGAACACGTACAAAAATAGTCTACATTTTAGAAAAGGAACCCCATAGTTCTGTAAAGTACTAATTCCATAACTCTGGGCCTGTGTATGTACGTTTGCAGTATGTTTGCTTGACTGATTGTAAGTGATTATGTCGTACGCACGTGATTAAAATATCTATGGTATGTATAATTGAGGTGCATGTTGCATGAATGATGCCCTTACGTTAGACGACATGGGATTTGAGTAGAAACACAAGAATGAACCAAACGACTCGTTTCTGTAGCTGTATTCTATTCTATTCTATTTCAAATGGACATTTGACTGTTGATAGTTACCTAAGGCTGTCCCCTGTTCATGTTTCCTTTTCTGTGATATAAAGCCAAAATTGTATCTTGAAAATCTTGTCTACAGCAGTATCAAGAAACACACCACAGTTGACATTCATTTATTCGTGCAGTAAATTCATTTTGTTAGTATATCAAATGGCTACGATTCTATGAGTGAACGAACAGTTCCTATGCATCCTTCAAATTTAGTGGAAGATGAATATTCACAAAGTTTGCTGGATGTTTTCCTGCCACCTACGGTACGGACTCATTCTTAAAATATATACTGCACTCTGTTGGCAAGCCACAGATGCCATAAGAGAATCATTTGGCGTGTTTATGTTTGTTTGTGAGTATTTGAAATGCCTCCTCAGATTGAGAATCAGGCCAACTGTGATACAGGGCTTTGTGGTTCGTTTTCTGTGTTAAAAGCGCGTAAGCGGCTGAAATTCATAGTCATGTTAGGGAAGTGTATGGTGAAAATATTATGAGCAATGTCAGATTACCGAAATGGGTGAAAACTTTTAAAGGTAGCCGTACGAATGTGCATGATGAGGAACGAAGTGGGGGACTTTCAGTCTTTACAGACGATGTGAAGCAGAAAGTTCATGGAAAAGGGAGAGAGACCAGACGCTTCATGATTTCGAAGAGAAGGCAATCAAACGGGTTAGAGTTTAGCAATATGTTTTATAGAATAAATATCAAAAGTACGAGTTTAGAGAAACATTTTCACCTGTTAGCATTCAACAAATGAACATTCCAGCCAGTGGTAGACTGCTGGAGTGCTGGTCAATTGTTCGCTTGTGCTTTCTCTGACCATAGGGGCAAGATTATTTTCCTGAGAAAAGAAAACGGATAAAATAACGATGTGACCACAAAGATGAATACAAAGCAACGTAAGGCAGGGTAAAATGAAAATCATATTTTCATTGAATATAAAGNCGTCATACCTGTCCCCAGCGTGCTACCGTCATACCTGTCCCCAGCGTGCTACCGTCATACCTGTCCCCAGCGTGCTGCCGTCATACCTGTCCCCAGCGTGCTACCGTCATACCTGCCCCTAAAATAGCTGCCAGTATGCTTATATGTATGTACATAGCATGGTTACCAGATTTGTCTACCAGTATGTTGAGATTTTACCTGTCCACCCTTACCGGTCCCACGATGAATGTCCAACAGCATATCTGCCATCAGTCACATATCTACAGAATAACTAGGACTCTACCTCTCCTCTGAAGAACAACTTACGAACAGCAAGTGACGTCTCTGCATCATATATGTTCATCATAACTTATTCATAATTTTAACGTTGACAAATAAACTAATTTTTCGCTAACGTTGTTCTTACACAGGAGCAAAGTATAGCATAAGAGTCTTACAGAGTATCTTTTGTTAATATAATCGATTCTATTTAAAAAACTTCAAAAAACCTGCAGTAATGAAATGTGGTATAAGATAGACATGATTTAAAAAGGCTCAATTTTAGTGAAACGCATCGGTTAAAAGAATTTTACTAAACATGTTTCAATATCTACAAAACTCTATCTTATTTTATTATTTCATCATATTGTAATTGTTTGGAACAAGGTACTTGTTAAAAAGTTTTAAAATACATATATCGAAATAGCATTTAAATATTTATACAATATTAATGCTTATAGTAGAAGCTAGAGACTTTTTAGTTTATTAACATGAATATTAATTCACATTAAAAATTAAAGGCAGGGAAAACATTGATCGACACCGACGTCAGAGCATGAAATTATTGCAGACAATGATAGACGGAATTCTTGCAGACACCAATGAACAGAGTTATGGTGCACAACAGACGTAATTATGACACACGACAGCGGACGGTATTATTGGATACAACAATGCTCGTTTCTCTTCGAGAAAAAGAACCCTGATGAAGCAGAGAGAAAGTGCAGTATCCTTTTAAATATTGTACTCTGTACTGTATAGTGAATCTTGTACCCACCTGTACGGTTTCGAAGATACGAAGATGGTACACGGCTGGTGTAGTTCGTGTGTCGTAGCAAATTCTACCCGCTACTTTTCTTTCCAGACACTTTGGTTTCAGGCGTCAGGTACTCCATCGCTACCATACTCAGAAAGTCAAGAGGGCTTGAGGACGATTATAATGATGAACCAGGCATCTATGGTATGGAAAAATTATTTCAGATAGATCACATACAATATATTATGTAAATCAGGCAATGAATTGGCTTTCAAATAGTGGGACTATAGTTGTAAAATTAGTTATGGAAAATGAAGTAGAAGGTGAGCTTGCAATGAAATGGTATTTCGCTCCGAATCAACTGAGCAGAGTTCATATGAATGTCCAAATAAAATGAGACTTCCTTTTCATTGATGTTTCAAAGCTAGTATCAAAATAATTTTGTAGAATATGCGTTTTCTGTTTCGTTTTGAGGTAAATGTTTTACGTTGTGTAATGCGTTACAAAGACATGTATCACATTACTTCGAACAGAACATAAACACAAAATTTATGTTACCAGCCATGCGATTTAAGGCTTACGTATAATGTTTATCACCATTGAGGACACTGATATTGAAGATCTGGCTTAGCATGGGTATTACTTGGAAGCAAATGAACCCCATTTTTCATATGACTACGTTGCATTAAAAAGTGTAGGCTTTAATGAGCTCAAAAACTTCGAAACCAAACAGATGTGTAACAGAAAATTATCTGCAATTTTATGATTAAATTTAGAGGCTTACTGTTTACAGGGAGTGCAAATAGAAAGTGTTAAAACTTATTTATGGGTTGAACTCGATGTAGCGATCCTTGCACAAACAAGTGAACAATTGCGCATGACTGACGCGTTGCTCCAGTACAGCAATAACGTTTGACAATCCTACACACGCTACTCGTTATCATCAGCTGTAGATAATAGATAATAGAATGAGGCGATAGGAACAAGCTTTATGGCCCATTTTTGGGTTGGTACCCAAGTCCCATGCCGTAATTTTAGCCAAGCGATGGTCATACACACCACCGCGGCAGCGGGCTGTAGTTAGAAAAACAGCAACAGCAGCAGCTGCAACAGGAGCTGTAGCAACAGTAGGCAGTTATAGCAGCATCATCATTATCTGCAGCAGCAGTAGCAACAGCAGTAACATCAACAGCAGCAGCTGCAACTGCAGAGCAGCAATAGCAGCGTCACCATTATCTGCAGCAACAGGGACAGCAGCAGCAACAACATGAGGACCAGCAGCAACAGCACGATACGTTTCACGCTCTCGAGTGAAATTTTACGGCACGTGCGTCTCATAAGAAAATAAAAAATGTGAAAACGTGCAGCATAGCTCGAGATGTTAGTTTTAAAATTGTTTCGTGTATTAGTAGACTAACTGAATGTATATGTATCGAGTGATTTTATACCACAATATCTCAACATAATGATGCTTCTGCGTTTAAGAAACATGAACGTTCAAGACTTACATTTCATATTATGATAATTATTAGAAATATTGTTTGGTTAAGTATTTTATTGATTCAGAGAGTGACCTAAAATTTAAAGAATGAAAGGGAAAGGAAGCAAGATAGACAAATTCGTAGGGTTGAGTTTGGTATGTTTAGGTTGCCCAATTTTTACTAGTTCTGATATAAATTGTGATGAATATATACGGTGAGGTGAAATTAGCAACTGCACAGTTTTAAATTCTATTTCAATGGCTTTTCAAGCCTAATGTAATTGCAATGCTTATGAAAGATACATAATTTGAAACAACAAACATTACTGAGAAGCAAAACTACGAATTTTGTCAAGTATTTAGGATTTTCACATGCAAATAATAAAAAAGGGGTTTAAAAAAAGTATCTGAGCACTCTTGTTAGAATGTTTTACTAACGTTGATTTCAAACATTCCTCTCTTATAGCAACTAATATATATTTCAGAAATTACCTCTGTCTGTTCGTGTTCGGCAGTTGAGCTGCAATTAATTGCGGCTGCAATTGCGATAGCAGCTTCGTCAGATGCAATTATGGTTGCGTCGTAACCATGTTTGACGAATTGCGAATTGGGTTGCAGCGCAATCATTTCGAACAAATTACACCACAAGTCGCAACCGCAACTTTGAAAAGTGTCAGCTGAAAAAAATAATTACAGCGCGCGTATCGCAGCGCATCGTGCAGCTGCTCGGTCAGTGTCTATTGTCTAGTGCGTCTGGTCACTCTAGCGCAAGCGATACTCTTGAGGAAATTGCTAAAGTCAGCGATTCTAGAAGCTGAACAACAGAAACTGAAACAGCGAAATGTGATTCACTACATAATCCCTGGCCTTACTTGCATGATTTTTTTCGAGTATGTCAACACTTGCTACGATAGTGGTAGTATGACATTCACATGTGATAAGTGTTTGCCGATGACAAAATGCTACAAGACCCAAAAAGTCTCTCTACATTGCAAACATTCATGAGGAGGTAATTAAACTCGTATTTATCGCTTATACCGGGTAAAAACATAATATGGCAGTTATGATCTATTGATCCATATTGCTTAATACTCACATTAATAAAATTAGTGGAAGGAATATGAACTAGCCAGTAAGTATTTAAGGTAAATAGTCAAGTTTATGTAGCTAGTTGTTCTCCTGTCTGGATTTTAAACCTGAATTTATTTCTCAGATGTTGACGAATTTCAATGAGTGAGTGAAAAAAGAAAGTAAGGATCATTTCAAGAAGAAAATAGATTTGTCTAGTGAACGTGATTATGATGATGCTGATGATGAGGGGAGAACTCCCAGAAAACAATGCACTCAGTTGAAGATGCCACAGACAATGGGTCTGAATAGATTTATTGACCTGAATGCTAGCAACAAGACTCCGGAAAACCAAATTAAGAACATTTTCATCGAAAATGTCTTGTCACTCAGAATCGTTGACAGTTGTTCTTTCATCGTTATGATCGAATATTCATCAGGCAAGAAATTTTTCATATGTCAACGCACACTCACTAGAAATATTGAGAAGATATTTGAATATGACGTTGCATCACTGAAAGAAAAGCTTGAAGAACCACTGTACATTGCAACTATGGTGGATACTTAGTGTTGCTGGAACAAGTTAGTTCAATTGAAGAAATAAAAATAATGTGCCTAGGCAATTTCTTATTTGTTGACAAACTAAAATAAATGTTAGGTAAAATAAATGGTATCTACAAATGCCACTTGATACAATATGATTCACGAGAAAGGGATATGTAGCATTGTTACAAATACAAACAAGTTTAAAATTAGTGTATAAATGTCGGGAAACAGCCATCAAATGTTTAATAAATCATAGGTATTAAATATGATGTATAAGTAACAATGTCAATTATGTACGGTTAATTTACAGATCATATCTTGGCGTCACTGTTCAGGGGATTGACCCCACACTCTCTCCAGAAAAAATGGAGTGTTAGCTCGTCGTTGTCTGAAAGGAAACCATACGTACAATGAATGTCCTTGCAAGAGCCTTCGAAGACATCCATATACTGTTGGCACACAAGACAAAACTTCTGCGACTACTACAGACAATGGAAGTGACTTCCTCAAAATTTTCAGGTGAGATATGATTAGGATTTGTGAATAGAATTTAATCTACTCATCTAAAAAATGGAAAAGGCGAACCAGAACGGGAATGTAGTCAGTTGCAGTCCTCTTCGTATAAGGCCCCATTAAGCGACAGTGACTGCGATAGTGACATTGAAGATCATGCTGACGATACAATAATTGGAGATGTCGTAACAATTCTTGATCAAAGTATAGACTGATAACTGAAAAATGAAATATTCGATACTCATTAATGGAAAGCTATTATTCATTATATTTGAACGAATTATATTAGTTCTTGTATCGATAATGAACATCCATTCATTTGATGGTCATAATGTGTGTATTTAATAGCATCAAATACACAAAGTATAAAATTTTTTATGAGATTATATTGTTTCAAGGGGTAATATATTGTATTTTTTTCAACGAAAAACATTTTTTATTTCTATTTCCGATTGGCAATCTTCAGAGCTGGACGGAGAAAACTATACCTTGACACGGCGCATTCGTTGCGGTGCCCATACTTTGAACCTCATTGCAACCACAAACACTGCAGCAGTTATAAATAATCTGGAAAATCAAGATTACGAGAAGATTTTGCGTTCGGCATTTAGTAAGGTACAAGTTTCGTGGATTAAACAATCTCGAAGTCCTCAAGCAGCCGATATTATTAGAGACGAACAAGACGGTCAACAATTTATCATCCCAAGAGCTACGCGATGGAACTTCTTGGATGATGCTATATGCCGTTTGAATAAAGTGCTAGGCGAAAATTAAAGTGCTTTAATGGGGGCATCTGAGTGAAAATGGTAAAAATTGTCGATTTTCGGTTTTTGAGTTGTGATTCTTATGGTGGCAAAAAATGGGCACTCTCATTAATAGATATTGATTTTCTCTTTCCAAAACTCTATTTACTTTTGTTCTAGCATAAAAACTGTAGGAGAACAATTTGGGTCGAAAATGCAAAAAATACCTTATTAACCCCTGAAATCGCCATTATTTCGAAAAAATGAGAAAAAGTACAGGAATAAAATGTGTTTTAAATCCAATTTTATTTATTATGTTGTGCTTAGTTTCGTAGTACAATGCATTTAATCTTTTTCACTAGGATGCCCCCCATAAAAGTGATTTGTTTGATTTTCGCAATCCCAAGTTTCGGTTCTGTAAAAATTACCTTTTTCAAAAAATATGAAATAGTAATGAGATCTCTCGCTCGCACCGTAGATATATTGCAGAAAGAGAAGAGAGCCTACATGGGAATTTTTAAGCCAACTATTACAGTTTGCGCGAACTTACTGTGAAAGAAAGAGTTGTCAGTGTGTGGCCCCCTTGACATTGCTATTGATAGTGGAATCAGGAAACGATTGAGCCAAGCAATCGAAGACGATCATTGTTTGCTAGTTGCTGCATTCTATCCTCATTTTAAGCTTAAGTGGATGAACAATGATGAAAAATTAACTTACGGTATCAAAAAAGGCCTTAGAAATCAAGAATATCGCTACCATGTCTTCCGAGAACAGGAGCACGGAAACTGAGACAGATGAGAATTTTTTCTGCTTTTTATCCAAAAATTATGAACACACCAACAAGAAAAAATATATGCACTTCAAATGAAACATGGGAATCGTTGAAAAGCCTGTCATTAATCGGTTCAAGCATCCAGGTATTTATCCGGTAATATTTCCCAACAGTAACTTTCTTTTGTGCTTCATACAGTTCAATATTTCTATTCCCTCAGGTGCTGCAGTTGAAAGGCTTTTTTTCATCAGGTAAAGAAATATTGAGACCTAAACGTGCTCGTCTTTCAGACAGCCATTCCGAAATGCTTACATTTCTGTAAAGGAATCAATGGTAAACCAGGTCATTTAAATGAACATGAATAACAAAGTACAGGGTTTCAGCGTTTCCTAATGAAGAAATTAGCAATATTACCCTACTGAAAATGAAATACATGAAAAGGTGTTTAGTAATGAGGATAAAAATAGGATCTAAGCTCAGTAAGCTGTTACATGATTTAAAATCCTTTGACTTATGGCAGTCCTTTATTGAGCCAAAAATACTCCATTTATTGAGGATTATTCCTTAGTGCTTCTGTATGAGCTGTACACGCCTAATATTGTTTAAATAGTTGTGTTATTTAATAGTAGCAGTTCCAAATTGCAGTTTCGATCGCAACTTTTGAGCTTGTGTTGTTACGGTTGCGATCACAACTATTTTTGGCAACACAGTTGTGATTGCACAGCAACTATTTTGCAGTTGCGTGTCCAACTGTTGACACGTGGAGTAGATTGTGTTGGTAAATTGTTGTGTTGGGAGTCAATGATCATTTGGAAGCCGCTCTCCTTAAAAACACTGACAGTTCATGTAATTTAGACATTTTTCACAGCAAAATGTCTAAACTGTCAACTAGTCTAAAGAACTTTATAATTTGTGTGTATACTGCCAAAAATAGCTATCGAAACATTTTTAAACGATTGAATGTTTCTATAAGCACAGCAGGTCACATTATAAGAAAATGAAAAACGTTTGGGACGGCTGAAATTTTCCCAAGTTGGTGCACCTCGTAAAATATTTTCTGTCAGAAGTAGCAGTTTAATTTTTCGAACTGATCAAGATGATTATTTCGTCAATGGACTACAACTTCAAAACAATCTTCATGCTAGTACGATTTGGGTTTGAAAAATATCCATCAGTAATGAATTTCATAAGAAAAAATTTAGTTTGCGATCTGCTCGTGATACACCAATGTTGAAGAAATGAACCCACTGGAAATGAAGATTACAGTTCGCAGGATCGTATTTAAACTAGGATGCTGGCTCGTTGAAGTAAATTGTCAGATCAGATAAATCGAACAATGAGATTTTGGCCACAATGATACAACAAGTAGAAAGATCTTGAAAACTGAACAGAATTTTTTTCACAACTGGAAGAATACCATACCGACCATACGGACCCTGAGTGGTGAAGCGTTACTATTGAAAGGTGGTTTCTCTTTCAATTGCTCCGAATTACAACAAGTATTTACAGGAACAATGAATGGTACCATGTATTGCAAGATATCAGGAGATAATTTGCTCCGATGATTGGATAAAATTGAGCTTGAAATTAAGTGGTAGTTCCAACAGAGAAGATCCTAAATATATGGTCTAAGCCCAAGCCCCAGTGTTTGAACCAAAGATAATAACTTTAATGTATTACCATGGCCAGACCGATCACTAAATTCAAATGTAACCAAAAATTTATAGAAAATGCTAAGAAGTAAGTCCGCAAGCAGAGAATTCCAAACATTAAGAATAAAAAGACGGTCACCATGGAGAAATGGATCCAGATTCTAAATAAATTCAACCTGGCCTTAAATAAAGCAGATACGAAGCATCTACGAGAAATACTTTTTCCCACCTCGATTTTTATTTTATGGATCTATATGTACCTGAGAAAATTCAAAGCTTTGTTGGTCAGTTATGTTTGTTATTTTAAATGCAGTATTTTTGATGCCACCTGATTGAATTATGTCTGAAAATGAAAAAAATTAAACCCTTAAGCTGTAGAAATACTTTTTCTCCTCACTGTATTTCCTTGAAAAAAACACCAAGAGTGGGAAAAAATATTGATGCAGGAGTGTGAATATATTGATGCAAGAAAACCTGCTGAAAAAAACGGCATACTGTGCTACTAGCATCGGAGTATAAATGCGAAACTTTCCCTGCAATAAAATAGTGAACAATAATAGTTAAATATATTCCAGGAAAAGTAAATTTAAAATAAATTTAATTTCATATTCATTTACTTACGAAGTTGAAAAATACCAGAAAGTTTTGCTCATACTCAGGATATGAAAAAATATTTGAACTCTGTAAGATTCATTGGGGACGTAAGGGAGAATAACAATTTGATCAAATTTTCTCAACACTATTATAGAATTTTATTTATGTATGGTTCATAAGTAAGCAGTAGTCCCTGTGTTAAAACCAAACGGACTATTATCTTGGGATAAGAAAATACCATGAAGCACTGAAGACTGCAAAACAGTTGCATAATATCTCAAAATTCGCTTGGATCCTATCACACGGAACAAACAACTTGTGCGATGAGCAATAACTTTATATTCAATGAAAATATGATTTTCATTTTACCCTGCCTTACGTTGCTTTGTATTCATCTTTGTGGTCACATCGTTATTTATCCGTTTTATTTTCTCAGGAAAATAATCTTGCCCCTATGGTCAGAGAAAGCACAAGCGGACAATTGACCAGCACTCCAGCAGTCTACCACTGGCTGGAATGCTCATTTGTTAAATGCTAACAGGTGAAAATGTTTCTCTAAACTCGTACTTTTGATATTTGCTCTATAAAACATATTCCTAAACTCTAACCCGTTTGACTGCCTGCTCTTCGAAATCATGAAGCGTCTGTTCTCTCTCCCTTTTCCATGAACTTTCTGCTTCACATCGTCTGTAAAGACTAAAAGTCCCCCACTTCGTTCCTCATCATGCACATTCGTACGGCTACCTTTAAAAGCTTTCACCCATTTCGGTAATTTGACATTGCTTATAATGTTTTCACCATACACTTCCCTAACATGACGATGAATTTCAGCCGCTTACGCGCTTTTAACATAGAAAACGAACCACAAAGCCCTGTATCACAGTTGGCCGGATTCTCAATCTGAGGAGGCATTTCAAATACTCACAAACAAACATAAACACGCCAAATGATTCTCTTATGGCGTTTGTGGCTCACCAACAGAGTGCAGTATATATTTTAAGAATGAGTCCGTACCGTAGGTGGCAGGAAACTTTGTGAATCCAGCAAACTTTGTGAATATTCATCTTCCACTAAATTTGAAGGATGCATAGGAACTGTTTGTTCACTCATAGAATCGTAGCCATTTGATATACTAACACAATGAATTTACTGCACGAATAAATGAATGTCAACTGGGGTGTGTTTCTTGATACTGCTGTAGACAAGATTTTCAAGATACAGTTTTGGCTTTACATCCCAGAAAAGGAAACATGAACAGGGGATAGCCTTGGGTAACTATCAACAGTCAAATGTCCATTTGAAATAGAATAGAATAGAATACAGCTACAGAAACGAGTCGTTTGGTTCATTTTTGGGTTTCTACTCAAGTCCCATGTCGTCTAACGTAAGGGTATCATTCATGCAACATGCACCTCAATTATACATACCATGGATATTTTAATCACGTGCGTACGACATAATCACTTACAATCAGTCAAGCAAACACTGCAAACGTACATACACAGGCCCAGAGTTATGGAATTAGTACTTTACAGAACCATGGGGTTCCTTTTTTAAAATTGAGACTATTTTTGAACGTGTTCACAGTGCCAGCAGAAACGATATATTTGGGTAGCTGATTCCAGGTTCTAGTAATTTTGATTGGAAAGAAGCTTAGAACCTAGGATATTGGGAAAGTTATTATTAGTTTGTGGCCGTTATTTCTGGTTCGCACATTATCATCTCTGTCAAAAACCTTTCTAGGAGAGCATCGTTGGAGCCACTGAGATATTTTTTAGGTCTCGATGAGTTGTCCTTCCAGTCTCCTTTGGTCAAGGGAGATGAGCTCGATCTGCTGGAGACGCCTTTTGTAGCTGAGATTAGGAAGTGCAGGAGTGATTTTCATTGCTTTACGTCGATTTTTTTCATTTTGTTAATGTTTCATCGTAGGGTGGGAGACCACAGTTGCACTGCATATTCTTTATAGAGCGGTCACATGATGCTTTTTGACTTGTAATAAAAGTTTCTTGCAATAAAACCGAGGATCCTACTAGTATTTCTGATGCCTTATTCCACTTATTTATCATGCTTGAGATTTTCAGTGATAACGATACCAAGATCTCTCTTGCTCTACTGCTTCAATAGGTGTGTCGTTCATCGTATGTTGGAAATGCCAATTATTAGTACCAAGGAGCATGACTAAATATTTGTTGACGTTGAAGCTCATTTGCCAGGGTTCAGTCCATTGAAGTAGACGATTGAGGTCCGACTGAATAGTCATTCTGTCTCTTTTGGCGAACGCCTTGTGACAAAGTATCGTGTCGTTCGCAAATTGAATAATTTTAGTGACGATTACGACATCAAGATCGTTGCTGTAGATGATGAAGAGGAGTGGACCTAAAACACTCTCTCGAGGAACTCCTGATGTTACATGCGTCGTATCACTGGCTTGATCGTGAATCATCACTCGTTGACTGCAACCAGTGAACCAGTCTCATATCTACATATCTAGAGTGGTGGTCTTGTATTTCATGTGCCTCCACTTTCGCCATTAGCCTTTATTGTGAAACTTTATCGAAAGCTTTCTAAAAGTCGAGGTATACAAGGTGTATAGCTTTTTTGCAGTGGTATATGCGGCTGGCTTCTGGAAAAAATCTTGGAGGTTTGTTAGGCAAATCCGTTTTTCCCTGAATAAAACCTTGCTGGGTGTCAGTAATCAGGTTTTGAGCTTGGAGATGTTTTGGTTTGTAGACTTTGAGTAACCTTTCACTAAAACCTCCGTAAAATGTCAAATGTGACCTTTGGAGAATAATAACCCTTGTCATGTAGCCCTAGGTAGCTACCAACGGCCAAATGTCCATTAAAAATTTGACCTTTGAACAACAGTAATAGTTTCTCTACCTTTTCTAAATTAGGAAGTATTTTACTGATTTCATTGCCATCGTTAGTGTCATTTGGCACAGAAAATTGCGAATTTTGCACTACTGTATTATTATATACTGTGACCATTCTTCCTACATTATTAGGCTACAAAGCTGCTATTCTACCGCTAACCAACGTGCAAATTTTCAGTGTAGTCTCATAACGCAGCTTGACTTATGCTGTCATCCTTGCTTCAAGTCACTGAAGCTGCTCGTTCGTACCTCAATATTTTTCTAATGTATCACATATTTCTGTGGATAATTACTCATACAGTTCAAGTTCTCGAAGAGCAAACCAGTAATACAAATTAGATTGATTTCATGAATAATAATTTATCCTCAATTTTCCGTGTTTATCCTTAATACTCGTATGTCATAAAATAGATCACGTTTTGAAATAAATACATTTTTGTCAAAGTTTTTTATTAAATTTAGTGTTGACTATTGCACGCGTTATCCACTTAATAGACTGAGTAAATAAAATACACCCTCAGTTAATATTTTTTCCTTTTATTGTGTGAATTACTCATGGTGAAATCATACTTGACTGTACTACTACACAGAAAGTTATTTCTGTTTAACCCTTTCGGTCCCATAATTCATATAGTCGGTATTTTTCGAAAACACCGGTTTTGATCAATTATTTGGGATACTAGCAAATAGGAAATGGGTGGTTTTCTCTCATACAGGATTTAAATAATACATTATGATGGTGGCATCTCCAGTAGCCGTCAGGCTTTTGATGCATGAAAGTTCATGTACGTATACGTAAGGTAAGGACTGCGGCTACCAGAGATGCCGTCGGAACCGAAAGGGTTAAATGATGTAGGAGTTGAGATTGTTTTTATTGAAATATCTTCACGTCAAATTAACTCCTTATGCACCTGTCGTTTGAGACTATTTTCTTTATATAACTATAAGGGATAATTGAACAACCTGGTTTCCAGTAAACAATTCATCCCTCATCGGTTTTTGTCCTCCTCAACCTTTCACAGTGATGAGATCTTCTGCTATTGACTGCACAAAATAAACAAAGTGCTCTGTGTATTTTCTTAATATTATGCAATCAGTACATTTACGCTGTACGTTTTTATTATCTATTTGTCGGTTCAATTTCTGCCTAGACGCGAAGATTAACGAAGCCAAAAAATACTTCGTTTAAATTCAACAGTTAATCGCAATTTTCTGTGAGCTTTTTTATTATTTATAAAAATTGCAACATAATCAATAGAGATTTACGATAATGCAACTAATACAATAAAGTAGCTACTTATTCTAAAAAAAGGCTTCATGATGATCAGACTTGACAATTAAACATCCAGTATATATTTATGATAAATATGCGTCTCAAAATTTGTGTTTTCTAAACACCCTTTGTGAACAGTAGAGGCAACTGATCATTTCAAAGTAAATAAGATTTAATTTTTCATATAGAATTTCATATTACCTATAAGTCAAATAATTTTGAACAACAAAAAAAAGTACTGAAGCAAAACAAGATAATCGCTACAACAGAGTAAAATGGCCCACAGCAAAGTTGTGAGCTCACGTGATCTGTGGAAATAAGGAACAAACTCTCAGTAAAACACACCACACTGAACATTTCAAAGATAAATTGTTATGCTGTCAATTTGCAAGTAATCAAACAGAAAAATATTTTAGAGCTGTTATGCATTTTTTAGTGTGAATAGATGACTAATACAGTACGCTCAGTCCTGCAATTGTGTTTGATTTCGTCCTTCTTTGATAAAACAAACTAGACATACTCCGATACTAATTATTTGATTGTTAATACAATACCACAATAATGAACTTTGTTGTAGGTTTGTAGGAAGAATAGTAACTCTTTGTTGAACATAATCGATTCACGGCTTGTCGCACCGAGTAACATGTTTTGGAGAACAGAAACTTAGCAGTGGACTGCTGCTGTTGCAAGGCTCCATCAAATCTGGCCTATATTATTATAGCTCGTGCAGACCACTGAATATCGACGTAACAGTCCTTTTTACCGTTGATTTGTCAGCATTGAACGCTTGACTGCATGTATGAACAAATCTATACCAAACGATCTCAGGACTTCATCTTATCTTTATGAGGCTGTCCGAATTGAGGCAACCGAATAATTATCGAAGTAATTATCCGACCCAAGAATGGGCCAGAAGGTTCGTTCTTATAGCCTCATTCTATTCTTATCTTTATGAGGCTGCTCCTTGGTGTGACTGCATAGCTCTATTGATGTGATTCAAGAACGTGAACCTATTAAAAATGGAGGTCATAAAATAGTGATGCAAAGTAATGGATGAAGTAAGTGACATATATCGATAATTAAACAAATAAAGAACACGTAGCACCAATGCGCGTTGCACACAAAAAACACAGTCGACAGCGCCCCAACCCAACCCATCCTTCGTAAACACGTGTTGCTTGCTCTCTTGTTTTCCGAGCGTCTAAACAACCAGCCCTTTCAGCCAAAAAATTTCTAAGGATTCAATTTCGGTGAATTTCTACTGCCTTTTTTAGAGTTGTTCTTTATCAAAAGAATCTTATATTTTGTATCGATACTCGTCAATTTTCATGTCCCCCTCAAATAATTTATTATATTCAGATTCTAGCTTCGAGTACACAACTCCTCCATATAGTAACATAAATTAGCTCTTTTTACAAAGTAAAATATATTACCAACCAATTTGTCATCGTGTTTGTTCTGATAAACCAAACGTTATACATATTATTCTTCCAAAAGTATTTTTTTCAACAATCCAACTACATTCCTCTGTGACCTTTTAACCGAACCCAAACTGCTACTACGGCACACCAATGGATATTCACTGGCTATGTATTTTTCTCTTATCACATTGTGACGATTGTGACGATTTTCCTCCTACGGAACACTTGAATATCAGTATCAGCTATGGGTTGCTGCAATGCAATATTTTTTGATCCCCTGAAATATGTGTCTTTTGCAGAAAATTTCTCGTACCTATAGTGATATCTCGTATAATCAATCTTCAATCCCAACCCTCAGACATCTCTTATCCCCGAGCAGACATTGAATATCTTTATGCTGTGTCTTACTTGGAGTGAGTGCCTGAGGGAGTAAGGGACTGTTGAGGAACCCAGTAGGAGAAAAGGGAATTAAAGGCAGGATGAGTTTAATAATTTGTATTTAGACATTTTAATATTATATCAATTGTTGCTTCTTCTTTCTTCGATGCAAATGTTTTGACGTCGAGTATTGGCGTACTGACATCTCGCCAGTGGTACACTGGGACGTATATAGTTGGAGTGCGTGGCGAGTTGGAGCACGTGCACTTCTTGTTAGTGCGTGGGTTGTTGAACACATCCTGTCCGCGCACAGGATGCCTGGTACCTGCTTCCTTTGCTCTGCTGTTGGCTGTAAGTTGAGTTCTTCAAGGGATGAGAGTACTTGGTGGAGATATTAACTTTGGAAGCACATGGTAGAGGGTGCTTGACGCAGAGCGTTGCAGCCTCGTTACATAGGGCGCTTGGCTGAGCTCTGCTGCCTGAGCGTGACTGCTCATTGGTTAATGTCGTCCTTTTGGTCGTAACAGGGCCTAGCCTCGCTGGATTCACTTCTTCTGTCCTGTTTGCTCATTGGTCGATGAAAGCTAGCCTCGTCATGGTACTCGTTTCTAGTGATTCACTACACACCTACACAGTTGCCGATACTGTAATAATTCTTCATTCAATGATCTATCAAACGCATCTTCGTTTTACCCTACCTAATAACCCTTTTTGTGATCTCGCACAAGCCTTCGCTGCTCCAATCCGCTACGTGCGAGAAGAAGCAATTTTCTACGGACACTTTCTACCTACCCTTCTTATTGTGCAGTATAAAATCAATGAACTGAAATCAAAGCCGTTAGAACATTGTGTCCCACTCACAGATAGTTTTTCAGGGCTTTCAAAAAAGGTTTCAAATATAGCCTTAGCTAGTTGATGAACCAGACGTTCATGACGCTATATTGACTGCAACCACTCATTCTTACTTCAAGTTGTGATGGGTGGATATCAACAAAGCGTGGGAACGTGAGAGCAAAATGACTTCACTGAAAAATGACCTCACAATTTCTGCCTCGATATTGCAGTCTGCATGTTCTGCTGATGCCTCAGAGGAGGCAAACTCGACGTCATCCGAAGATGAGTACTCCGGCTTCGAAAAGAAAAGCTCATTTAGCAAATCCTCAGTAGATATGCTGGTTATAACGTATCTCAACGACAGTGACAAAAATACTGAAAGCTTCAAACAGCATACTGTTATTCTAAAAATCTTTCCTCGTTTTAACAAAATTTTGCTGTCTTCTGCCTCGGTCGAGAGGTTATTCTCTCTTGCTAGCTTAACGTTAACCCCCATAGAAATAAACTTGAACAAAATAAGGGTTGAACAGTTGATGTTATTGCGCTATAATAAAAAAAATTAATTGTTCGATCCAAGTTCTGAATTTGTTGAACAGTATTTTCATTGTGTGAGTTCCTTATGAGAATTTAACGCTTAACAGGAGTAAAATTTATACACGACTTTTATACTCTTTATTAGAATATATAATCAAGAACGCATAACGCACTTTGTTTAGGAATGTGAAAGCTTCGACTAATATAATGTTACTCCAGCTAAAAATTAAATTCTTATTAATGAAATATGAAGGCCCCTACTTTCACTGATACGAACTGGAGAAATTACATTTTGTTTAATTTTGATAATTCATTGAATGTTTAGTTTTTTAAACTTTTCAGGTTACTAGATTGAAGTCAATAGTATTGCACCACCACAGCCGTTGCAAGGGCATTTCAACAAGGGCAGAGAGCATTTTAGAGAAATAAAAATAAATTAATGAAGACTATAGATTAGAAATCGAATACATTTGTACAAGAGGTCAGGTCTGATGCCTCCTCCACGAGGGAGACGGAGGAATAAGGTCTACTTACATACAAAAATTCAACCCACAACAGACTCGTGCAACCAACATTGTTTACGCTGAGGTAGGTAGCTCGATCGAATTCCTGTGTACGGATACTAAATTTCTAAGGCGCGCTGACGAGGACAGACAGTATTGATGTGCATCCTTGGTTGCAGCTCGGAAATTCTATCTATTCCCCCGAAGAACGCTAAATTCCAAAAATATGTGGAAGTTATGTTCCTTTATCCCACCCCCAGGGGACTTCTCATGGAATGCATCTCAGAGGAATGTGCCTAAATTATTGTCTGCATATATGAACTGTGTATAATAAAATTCTTCGGCACATCGTCATAAATCAGCTATTAATGAAAATAATGCAAGACAGTATAGGCAGGATGTTACGGAACTGCATTGATGTTTGCTGTTAAATAAAAAATAGTAATTGAGAGTAAAATGTTACTTTCTACCCTTTTTTCACTCATTTTCCATGTGATTTATAAGCTGCAGGGGTCGAAACAATTTTTCACACAATAATAATTGTTAGTCGTGCTGCTTGAAATTCTAGTCGCGTTTCAATTATAGTAAAGCTAGTGTCTCGTACGACTATACAGCGCACGTACACTTTGAAGTGATGCCAAGATTATAATTCTAAATGAATTATATTTTAACGTTTATTAAGAAAACTCAATGTATGAGTATCTTGATTCTTCAGTATGTAAATTTAGCTTTAAGAGAGAAGTATTTACTAAAATATTTAAATACATTTCATGTATTTAGTATTTCATATTTGAATACATTTGAACGATGTATCTAGTATTTAGTATTTAAATACATTTAATGTATTTAGAGCCCATCACTGATTATATTGATGACTGGGGTTGGTGATAGAGGGGCATGGAACCGTTTGGGTACAAAATGAAGTAAGCGTACAAAATCAGACATGATTGTAGCCGATTGGGGCTTGGTGGTGGTCGATACCAGTAGGAAAGACTTGAGGGATAGTTTGGCACAGGGTGTGCCTAAGTATAGGGGTGAAACGGAAAGGGATACTAGGAGGGGAATAGAAATGAGTGCTCTGCGCAATTGTGTTGAGTGGTGGGGGTGTGTTCATGGGGTTTGTTCGTGTGGGTGGTCTCTATAAGGAGTCAAGTGTTGTTTTTACAATGATAACCGGGGTTAGTGGTAGAGGGGCATGGGCTCTGGTTGGGGCTGAGCGTTCAAATGTAATTGGATAATCGTGCAATTTCAGACTGTGGTTGTCGCTGATTGGGGCTTACGTCTAGTTGATGTTTGTTTTTATTTTGTTACTCCAAAGGTTAACTGATGCTAGGTGCGGTGGTGAGGGGTGTCATGTGTATTTGGGTGTCGGAGGGGGGCCGAGTATTTTTGTTTTTGAGTTTGGGAAAGCTCTGTGTGGTATTTGTCTGGTTTCGTGTGGAAATGTGAGGTGTAAATATAGTTGTGGATGAATGTTTTCAATGTTATTCCAGATTCTCTTTGCATATTCGTGTAAAAAAGTGTTGATGGGGGTAGTTTAGTTTGGCAGTGTTATTGGGCTGATGTGTTGAAGTTGTGCCATTCTGCGGTTATAATGAATCGCGTGGCTTTGTTTTGTACACGTTGTAGTTTTGAGATGGAGGTTGGCGCTAATGTGTGGGGTGGGATGACTGGGTAGATGAGGGCTGATCGTAAGTAGGTTATGTAAAACTTTCGTCTTGTGTCACGATCCATGTGCTTGAAACGGTATAGGCAGGAGAGATTGTTTTGTGCTATTGCTTTGTGAGGTGTATCCCTGGCTGCTGAAGTGGAGACTTAAAACTTTACATGATTTATCGTATGGAAGAGGAATGCCGTCTACGTGCACTTCTTGTTTCTTGCAGCGGCTGATGGCTATAAGTTTGAATTTGTTTCCGTTCGTTTGTATCTTCTACTTCCTTTCATAGGCATTGATCTGGGCTATTGCCCGTGTTGTTAGAGGCGCTGCAATGTTGTGGGAGTTGCGTCCGAATGTGATTTGTGTTATGTCGTCAGTTAACGCAACATAATAGGTGTTGGGTATGGGCGGGAGGAGATCGTGTGTATAAAAGTTGTCTAGTACTGGGGAGAGAACTGCTCCTTGTGGTACCCTTGATTTTATGGGGAAGGGTTGCCCTATGTAGTTTGCGATCCTGATTGCTGCGGTGCAGTCTGAAAGGAAGTCTGTAAGAATTTTTGTGAATAGCGGGTCAATGTATAGTTACAATAGTTTGAATTTTAGGCCTGTGTACCATACTTTGTCGAATGGTTTGGAAACGTCTCATAGGATGACATCAGTTGAATTCCGTTAGGTTTGGTGGATGTGCAGCGTCTCATGTAGAGTGACAAAGGCAGTGTGTGTTCCTCTTCCGTGTCGGAAGCCGTGTTGTCTTTTGTTGTATATGTTGTGCATAGTGAGGTGGTCTGTGAGTCTGTAGGGGAGGATTTTGTTGAGGAGTTTTCCGTGGGTGTCGAGTAGTCATATTGGTCGGTAGTTTTCAACTCGTGTTGTGAGGTGGACAATTTAGGGAGGAAAATCATGATGGTGTATTTTAATTTGGTAGGGAAATATCTTGCGGAGATTGCGTTGTTGAATATGTATAGTAAGTAGTGGAGCATGTTGGGAGAGAGTTGTTTCAGGTGGTACGTCGTGATTTTTATGTGTCCTGGAGCTTTTTGCAAAAATGTTCGTAGTACTTGTTGGAGTTCTCGGAGTATGATGGCTGGGAATTGAGGGGTGTTTAGAAGGGTAATGTCTTCTGTCTCGTGTAGTTTTAAGCGTGGTGCGATGTCCGTCATCTGTGTTTCAACGTGGTGAGTATGGTTTTCGTCGAATTTGTTGTCGGGGTCGTCGACACCTGAGTAGATGTTTGACCAGTGTGTTCTGAATATGGGTTCTTTGTCCCTCGGGGAGTGGTAGTAGGTGCCGTTGAGTTTGATGTAAGGTGTGTTTTGTTTAGTGTTATTGCTTGATATGCGCTTGATGGAAGACCAAAATTGTTTGGGATTCTCATTTATTTTCATGTTCGTGATTGTTTGGTTCCATGTTATACTGTATATGCGTTTGTACGTTGCGTTTGTGGCGATTGGGGGTTGACGTCTAGCTGAAGATTTTTAATTGGTATGGTACCCCAGATGGGTAACTAATGCTAGGTGCATCGGTGTGTAGTGTTATATGTGTTTCGGCGTTGAAAGGGGACCTTATATTTCTTGTTTTTGAGCTTAGGAAGGTTCTGTGTGGCATTTGCCTGCACTCGTGTGGGAATTTGAGGTGCAGGTACAGTTGTGGATGCATGTTTCCAATATTGTTCCAAATTCTCTTTGCGTGTTTGAATAGGAGTGTGTTGATGGGGGTAGTTTTGTTTAGCGGTGTAATTGAGCTCACGTGTTAAAGTCTAGCCATTCGGTGTTTGTTATGAATCTTGTGGTTTTGTTTTGTATGCGCAGTAGCTGTGAGATGGAAGTTAGTGATAATGTGTGACATGGAATTACTGGGTAAATGAGGGCTGAGCTTATGAAGGCTAGATAAAGTTTGGGTTTCGTGTCAGGGTGTACGTGTTTGAATAGGTATAGGCGGGAGAGATTGTTTAGTGCTATTACTTTTCTTTGTGTGATGTGATCCCTGATTGCTGAGGTGGAGACCTAATACTTTGCTTGTTTTATCGTATGGGAGGAGCGGGCCGTCCACATACACTTCTTTTTTTTGTAGCGGCTGATAGCTATAAGTTTGAATTTGTGGTGTATTTTTCATTTCCCTTCAAATGCGTTGATCTGGGCTATTGCTTTTGTTGTCTCCTCAAAAATTAACCTATACGACAATAATAAAGACTCAGTATCATGATTATGTATGTAAAACATAATCATAAAAACCATAACGGCAGAAAAACTCCAAACCAGATTAAATCGCCTCACGGTAAATTTCTGAATCACATCACAGAAACATCATCCAATCCCAAATATGCCCATGTGAGAAGTTCCATGGATGATGTAACAAAATCAGTGAATGTCACACTGTCTCACACTTTGGCTGACGAACACTACTTCCTACATGCAGTAATCCTTTAACTTGATAAAAAACACAACACAATGCAGGCCTGTAAGTTTTTAATGAAAGCTATAAAAACAGAAAGCAGAACAAACAAAAACCAGTAAACAAATTTTATCTACGAGGACAGTGGCAAACTTGATCTTCTGGTACATAAATGCCTACATGATAAAATATTCGATCATGCAGCCGGGGATCTCATCCCTCAAATTACTTCCAATGCGCTACAAAAACCGATTCTTATCTACATAAAAGGAATGGCGGCATATAGAAGACAATAGTGCAGCCACAATAACAAATCCCCATTATTAGTCCATCTGAAAGACTACCACTATAGTGCTCTTATTAATGAAAAAATGCAATCAATAGTAAATCCTCCTCGTCCAGATGACTAGACAATAATGCCAAGGTAAATGCAACAACACCTTTGGCTGGCCCCACAAGCACTAAACAGTACCTCACCGAACTTTCACATTTTAATGCCAAATGCTCCGCACGATGTCACAAATGCACTACCTGGAGTAAATACCCTAATATGAATAGTATCAAAAATGAATCAAAATGAAACATATCAACGCGTGTAGCCCCAATGACAAATTGGATGACAAAAGAGTAATGATAATAACTGAAGACATTGAAGTTTTATACATATCTGAGACATGGTTTGATCCGAGAATTCAAAGCTCACATTAATATCCCAGCCTACTCACTTTACCGATCCGATGGTAAAAAATAAAAGAGGTAGCGGATCTCGCATTTACATAAAACAGGTTTACAAATCACAAATTTTGAAAAAAAATGCGTGAGGGAACAGAAATGGTATGGCTTAACGTGCACGGTACGTGAAAAAGCACAAATTTTTCGTTATTGGCACCGTCTACAGACACCCATCTGCAGCTTTACAATTATCTATAGAGTTTATTCACAAAACGCCTAGAATGATTTCAGAAACTAAAAAATTATTCTATGCTCTTGTGGCAATACGTGTTCTTTACACAATTTATTAATGCAACAGCATACACACGTAATCGCACTAGAGAGAGTCTAATCTTCTGAATACATGATATGTTCAAAGATATTCCCAGTACTTCTTTTCAATGGCAAAATGAGGGTAATGATACACACAGAAAATTTAATACATGGTATTCTAAAATTCACGAGATGGGAAATGTGAGTCATCTACCACATTTTGATATATGAACCGCACATGATATCCTATTTGAATAGTGCACCATTACAGATCAATCACATACCTGATGGCTGAGTAATTAAATGAGCACACGAAACAATTTAGTTAAATTAATGGCTTGCAAATCAAATTACAAAATTTACCCTACCGCTACTCTCGATCAAATAGACAATAATAATATTAACTTGCCCTTATGCCGGAGATTCGCTGTTGATAATGGGTTACAATGTTAACACTCGCGATATAACACCTTAAAGAAGCCGCTAATTTTCCCTCTTATCACNTGTGTTCCCAACACCCTACATCGTCGATGAGATCTAGTTCCCAAGTCCCCCTATCTCTCGCTTCATGGCCTTCTTATACAAGCTTGCCCTTTTTTTGTTATTCATTTCTACTTTCTGTCGCAGCGTCTCAATCTCCATACTTCAACCGCTCTGTTGTGCCTATGAGTCAAATTCTTGTGGAGCTCAGTATATTTCTCGAGCTTTGCTGACCGACCGTTAACTGTTTGTGTTAAGTGTTTGCTTACGCAGCTGTACCGACTGCGTCATGTAGTCCCACAATTCTAACGTAGCTGTCGATACATACATTTTACACATCGCCCCGATATATGGAACCTATGCATATATCATAAATCTCATGATCGCCCCGATATATGGAACCTATGCATATATCATAAATCTCATGATCGCCCCGATATATGAAAACCCATGCATATATCATAAATCTCATGACACTCTCGGCGATTTCAACGTAGATCTGAATAATAAAAGTCATCAGCTAACCAAAATTCTAAACAGAATGAATCTATCACAAATGATTCAAGAACCAACTCGCATAACAAAAACTTCGACAAGTCTCCTAGATCTAGTAATTACTAATAATCTTAAAGCAATACTCAGCACTAAAATATCACCTTCAGTATCCGACCATCACGCGGTAGATTGTTTAATTAACGTAACAAAAGAGAAGCCAAAATCCTGCTTGATTAACTACCGCATGAAAACTCTATACACAGCAGAACTATTCCAGAAAAAAACTATGGGACAGGAGGAATGAATTTCAAAGCATGGAAAAACCGATGATGTTGACAGTACAGTAAAGTCTCAATTTTCAATGAGAATTTCTTAGGAGCCTTAAACGAATGTGCACCATACACCACGAGGAGAGCTAAACTAAAGCGTACCGCCTGGATAACAGATGAAATAAAACAATTGAGCGTAGTGAAAAAAACTTACCTACGCGAATTTAAATGTAACAAATCGAACAACTCTCTACGAGACCGTTATAAACATAATGCAATAGCCCTCTGGAAAAAATTAACGAAACAAAACGAAAGCACGTCCAAAAGAAACTACAAACAACAACCCGGGAAATCATCAAAGAAATAGCACAGTATAAAGACGTAAAAGAAAAGAAATTCGAAAATTCATTGGAAACAGCCACTAATTTCAACACTTTCTTCTCTGAAGTCGGTGCAAAACTCTTCGACGAATGATCTAAATCTACTCCATATAAACCTATTGATGTTGGCCTAAATCCTGCCCAATTACTAAATACAACTGACACATGGAAACCAAATCCAGTTAGTCTACAGGAAATTCCTTAAAATCTTATACTCGTTCAAAAATACAAAGGCAGTTGGACATGACAACATAAGCCTTTAATACATCAAAGAGAGTTTCAATGTTGCAGCACCATTGATTCGTTTGGTAATCAATACTTCTATTGCTACAAACAAATTCCCGGATCAGTGGAAACATTTCATAACCAAACCATTGCATAAAGCAGGTGACATCAATACTGCATCAAATTGCAGGCCAATTAGCCTTTTACCAGTCTTATCCAAAGTACTAGAAAAAGAAATATCAAATCAACTTTCTATATTTGGACAAATCCTACTTCATCAAAACCAGTATGCCTACAAAAAACATACCAGCACTCAAGACGCGCTGCTTAACATCACCGAAAAAATATACAGTGACATTGACAAAAAGAACCTCACTTTATAGTTTTTGCTTGACCTTTCCAAAGCTTTCGACAGTGTTGAACATACACGGCTTCTGCCGAAAATCTCTAACTTGGGAATCGACACACAGTGGTTGACGAGAAAACTAGATTGTTAGTAACCCAATTTTTAGTGTTATCACGCTTCGACTACTGTGACTTGGTCTGGGGAGATATACCTTGTAGTGGCTTAGTCACCCCTTAACGCGACACAGCCTCCTCGTATTTTCTCCAGCAACTAGTGGCTTAGTCACCCCTCAATGCAAATCTCCATTTACGTCATTTCTAATTTAGTTCCCGCTAGGCTCCATCTAGTCAACCACAGTGTTCAGTAATTGTAAGTCATACCTATGTAACGTTTAGCAATAAAAGAGTTCCAACTCTTACTCGGTGTTTAAACTTTATACCCTTGAGTAGAAGCTTATGTAAGACCCCTACCGTAGCAGGCTATAACTGGAGATCACAAGCCCTAACAGACTCACAGGGCGTCTACCTCGAGTAGACGTAAGGCACGATCTCAAAACAGTTGCCTTAACAGAACCAAAGCGGCGCAGGTAGCACTCCAAAGGTCTTCAAAAAGAGATAAAGAAATGTATGAACTTTCCTGCTAAACGAGTATGCAAAAGAAACTTCAGAAAAAACTATCATGCAACCCCTCTAATGAAAAAGCTTAATTGGTGACAAGTAGAACAAAGACTACTCATTCACAA
>VCRD01001381.1:30305-43899 GCA_006783055.1 Trinorchestia longiramus
AAGTTAAGTATGTATTCTCCTTTTTATATCGCCCTCAAAGTTCTGCCAACGTTGTTACATTTCATCCACCCACTACCATGGGTGTGAAACCTAATCGACGACACGATGTTAACATCGGTTTCCACTTGTCCGATGCTGGACAAAGGGCTCTTTCAATTTCAGGTGCATTGCTTTGGAATAAACTGCCCACGCATATGAAGGAAAACCAATCAATTAAAAATTTAAAAAAAACGTGGCACATCATTTTCGAAGCAAAGTAGCAAACAAATACACAAAACTTAGTTCCTATGCATGATTAAACAAAATTAACTTGGTAACGAAACATACTACATGTAAATTTCTACCATATGTTTGTGTCACACAACTCAAGTGTAAACTGAAGTAGAGTTAACAATATTCAAACGAAATAAACGTGAATGTCAAACTCGTGCTACAATTCCGCAGCTCTGGAGTATCGATTAATTTTAATTGATCAAAAACCGGGGTGTTTTTTACGTTTTTTACATTTTTACTTTAAATTTGAGGTTTATTAATTGGTGCTTTTTAACCTGATAAATGTTTCAATGTTCATTATGTTCAGTTTTCATTATGCAAAACAAAAAACGAAAACATTTTGATGGGAAACAAATTGTATTTTGCCGAAAAATAAATAGAATTGTATTTGAATTTGTGTTTGCTCCTCAGTTTATTCTTCCTGTAAGGCTTTTAGTTATTTCTTATTCATCTTTTATGTTATTTTATTCTATTTTTCGAAGGTATAATCATAAAGTTCATTTGTCAATGTTAGTAATTGTTTTTTACGATAAGTGAATGTGAAACCTCAGTACTTTAGTCTACTACAGCTCTTCTTATCCACATAAATCTTGATAATTTGAGACATTCACTGTTTTATTTTATTATTTTTTAGTCTTTTTCACACATCTAACGTCCGTTTTCATTCAACGCGATGATATTTACAGATAACTGTTATAACGAGTAAATTAAATAGATCATCAGCAAGTCATACTAAACAGTCAATCAGTAATTAGAAATTACAATTTCAATTTAATAACAATTTCAACTTCATGTTTTAACTTTTCACTCGCATAATTTTTCTTTTTCTGTCTTTCTAGAATGTTAAACAGTCGTTTTTGTTAAATGCAATGATGATTATTCTAAGCTGTGCCTAAAGAAAAAAGTTCACTTATCACCTAAAATGCGTTGAATACCTAGCACATCAGGATTTACAGGAGTATCACCAATGACTACCTCTTGAGTCTTCATTGAAAAAGTGAAGGTTCATTTGTTTCACCATGTATATTCAGCGTTCATTGCATGATGTGAATGTTTACGGTTACCCGTAGGTACCGCTGTTATATCATCTACTATGCATAGAATACCTACCACTTAAGAATTTTATGATAAGGCATCTTTAAAAACCAATGCTGTTACATTTCTTGGGTACCAACTTTATAGGAAATATACGTTTTTATTTGTTGTTTTTATTTTGTTAGTCGCATTGTCATGTTGTGTGAGTGTTGACCAAATGTGATCTGTGTGATGTCAAGAAATGCAATGTAATCGGTGTTAGGTGTGGACAGGGGCAGTTCATGTGTGGAAAAGTTATATAGTGTGAGGAAGAGAACTGCTCCTTGTGGCACCATCAGTTTTTGTCAATAGTACTAAATCTTTATGTTCAGGTGAAAGTACTACCAATCTACCACAACTTTAATTTAAGAGCGAAAAGTATCAAGTTTGGTACGTAGGTACTAATTTTGCCAGTCCTGGGCTATAGTTTCGGCAAAACTATTTGTTGCACCACACGGAAGTGTGTTTTACATTAGTGAAGTAATTTACAATCGTAAACAAATCTCTAGCCTGGAACTGGTTATGATGAGGGTAAAATGCTGACGCTCATTTTTTCTAACTTGACTTGACGGTAACCACAAAAGACAAAATTTTAGAAATAAAACTCCGATAAGATTCCAAGTGTTTATTTCTACGCACGAATATGGAATACCAGTAAATCATAAAACTCCTAGAACATTACAGAGAAATTATTGCTAAGGATAACAAAATGAGGACGACTACAGTATTAAAAAACACCGTATTTTCATAATTTTTAGCAATCACGAAGTCACTAATTATGATCGTGTTAAAATAGTCAGACATGCGAAATATGAGCATTTTGATTCGCGTGGAACCTGTTAAACGTATACGACTCTACATCACATTTTGTCAAAGCACTTTGATGGTCTTTTTAACTCAGTTCAACTTTATGTTCCAGTATTTACTTATCATGAGTATCTTGCTTATAGATACCAACTCTACAAAAACCATTGACAATGAAACTATCAAACTGGAAGTTTTATTTTTGTTTACGATCACGTAATACGTAATTGAAAAATGGGTTCACAGTTCATGGCTTCCTATGCCATACAACTCATTAAAATTTTCTTCAATTTCGGATAATTTTGGACAAAAATTAGGAAATTTATTCCAAAGCTGGTTCTTTGCAGAAAAAATCATAAAAATATGGGCGTGTTTTAAAAGGAATGAAGGTTTTAAGTTTGAGTGTTAGTTCTTGCATAATTGAGTACAAATTAAAAGATGTCAATTTCGAGACAAACCTTCTCAGGGACTAATTGCAAACAAACCAAAACGAAACACATGATCCAAAAGGCAATATTAAAAAGGAATTGTGATCTTATGGTCCAGAAAGCAATTCTAAGAATGGATTGTGATTCCAAGGTATTTCAAGTTGACTGGCAAATTTGATAATTGATTTCTGAGAAACACTTCAACCATCTTGTACCTTTCATTTTAGCTCAAGTCGAGAAGTGAGTCCGAATTTTCTGCATTTATGTTAACAGCAACGTGTGATCTCCTTCACTGTTTGTCCGTAAATGCTGAAGACATTTCAACATTTATAAAGATTCAAATACACAAAGATTCAAATACACAGTTAGTCTCAGACTGTTGAAACAAAGTTGAAATGAGAGAAGAAAAGAACAAAACATATTATAAGCTCTCTTTTTCAATCAGTCAATCCGCTGATTGAAGAAATGTAAGTATAATACTGATATGTAATTTAACAATGGTAACCAATTCAGACTAAAAAATACTATAGCATGATACAAACTTATCAGCACAGTAAAACCAAAAATAAGTTAATTAGCTGAATAAAGCAATATGAGCGGACAAGAAGTTAACACCTAGTCAAAGTATTTTTAAAATAGAGTTTTATTCGTGTTAACAACCAACGTACATACGTTCGTACAAAATAAATCTAATCGTAACTGAAGGCTGTATGATATGAAACTATGCATAACAAGGATTTTACACTCAAATTCATTTTTCTTTATATTTCTAGACGTGGAGTAGAATTTCAATTAACGGTTAACCATTAGAGCAGATGTCCTCAATAAATTGTTAGCCGAAATGAAAAGTAATGTCAACCTGAACGCATAAATAGAACGATTTTTCAGTGTACAAGATGTCACACGAATAGAACTTCACTTTATTTTAAGGAAGATAAAGAGGAATTTATGTTTGTATTTACGTACACAGAATTGAAATGAAACGAAGTATTCAAAGACATTTTTTAAAGAAAATAATACGATATCGTCAAAGTTAATTGCATTTTTTCACAAACAAAAGAAGTTTATATGGAAAGTATTAGTCAATACATGAAGGCAATTTGAACTGAGAAAGGTGTATTGACATTTTAAACTTTTAACTCATCATATAAATGAAGACAATACCGAGAAAGCACAGGCATGGTAACTGCTATCGCTTGGTGCATAGTAACCGAATAAATGCTTGAAATGATCTTTACGTGGTACTTAATACTATACGTAATTAATTTGGGCACATCATGGGTGTTCCACAAAATTTTGGCAGAAGTTCAATGGAATTATAATAAAATTAACGTATATTCTAAGCTTTTCGGAATTATTCTTATGTCTGAATAAAATACGCTATCACTAACTGTAATCGCACAATGCTATTAATTTTTGCAAAAAGCTGTGCTCATGAGGAGGAAGAAATTTTCAAGCAAAGACCAGAGAGTCATTGGGCAAAGAAAATTCAGAGTGGAATGGGGCATGTTTAGAAGTTGTCATATTCTCAAACTTAACTCAGATGCAAATTCTCCCCTGTCCAATAAAACTGATTCTTAAACTAACTGATGTAGCGTACGGTAGTTTGTTCCAAAGTGGCAAAGACCGATATTATTTCTTAGTAATATCAACTTATACTAAAAATAATATACATAATGAATATAATGGCAGTTAATAATTGTTTAATCTTATATTTACCTTGTAAAAAAGCAATACAATATTGTGTACGGGCAGCTGATGACATGCGGACCGGCATCCGTCTGCGGACCGCCACTTAGAGTAGCACAGCTACAATGTAACAGCATTTTTATTGTACTAGGTGTTCCAGCGTTACGAGACCAGAAAAAAATAGGCATAACTCAGAAAGTTTTAGTCATTAGATGAAAATATGTACACCGTAGCGTGGATAAAAAATTGCATTATATAAATTTGGAAGTTAATTTTAAAGAGTATTTTTATTTCAAATGGCCAGCCGTAACTCATGAATATTTGTGCTATAACTACATCATGTATCACCTTGGATAAAGTTTCAGGTCTGATAGTATTAATTTTTTGAGTATTAGTGTCTTTAATTTCCTGAAATGTTACTGAGAGGTTTGGTGGTGATTTATCCTCAGTTTGAATGTTGCATTTTTTTTAAACGGCTGAACTTTTTTGAGTTACGTTAGTTTATTTTCGGGTCTCGTAACGCTCGTGTATGTGATATCAACACCCGAAAGTTAATTGAAAAACACAACACTCTCGCAATGTTTAAATTTCACGCACGAGCAGAAGGTACATTAGCGAAACTAATATGGTAAAAGACCGGTTCACCTTAAACATTATGTTCGCTTCATTCAAGGGAAAACAATTTGATTGTTGACAATTCACAGTCCTACAATAAAACCTGAAAGCAGAACTACCACTTACAGAATCAATGTTTTTCTTCATTATTGGTATTAGTGCTCTATCAATGGTTCATTAATTTCGTGAAAAAAATAACAAAACGCTTTTTTACCTTACAAGCAAAAAAATTCAGATAACAAGTTGATACAGGGCAAGGTCATGTTTCATTCTAAACCTGGCCACATTCTTAAGTATCATTGTCCAGATGAATGAGATAAGGGTGCGCTCGGAATCTAATTATATAATTGTAGTCTGATGAGAGCATTCCCATACTCCATATTGACGCGAGGCAGTTTAAGATTTTTTATATTCGATTAGCTAAATGAATGCAAATATCAAAACAATCTCCGTTGATAATTTTCGTTGACATTGACCTAAATTGATGAGAATTTTATGTTCTGAAAACTGGGGTTCAGTTAACTATGAAACATTAGAACGGAGACACAGTATAAAATTCATTATGAACATAAGACCATGCAATAATAGTTATTTTGAATGAGTTTGAACAGTAAATTTAAAATACGACTTATTCCCTACAGTAGAACCTTGGCAATTACAATCTAATATCCAATGAAAGTTTGGAAGTTGAGAAATAATTAAAGTAAATAAATAAAATCTAAGCTACATATTCCTTTAATGAGTTAACTCCATTAAAACTAATTCCTGTATAAGAGACATATATCACACAAATTGATACATAAATATTTTCTAAAACTAACTTCAGACGAAAAACTGATACATTAAAAAATATCAATCGCAAATTTTTTGCCTGTAAAATGCAGCAACGATACTATTCACAATCGTATTTGTAATATCTTATAGACGATAAGAACGACATGATTAATCGCGTGAAGTCAAATAATTTCTAAATTGAAACAATGATCGAATCATCGAGTCATAGCACAAGGGAGTAGTTATTATAACTGTCACAAAAAAAACTGAAAAAATGGTAATATCACAATGACCTTTTCAGATTGCAAAGTGTAGGAACGCAGGAATACGTGTAAATAGTTAGCTGCAGTGGAACGTGTAAAGAAACAGCTACAGTGGAACGTGTAAAAAAACAGCTGCAGCGGAACGTGTAACGAGTTAACAGCTACAATAGAAACTGTAAAAAAACACATGGAGCTGTACGTTTAAAGAGTTAAGAGCTGCAGCGGTATTTTCATTGGCACTCATTTTTACACCTGGTGAGAGAAAAGAATTTGCTTGAAGACTGATGATTCTTCTCACTACTTACTGCAAAACTGACATCCGTATTGTTCGTGTTGTGAACAGGTACGACCCATTCATGTACAAAAGCTTAGTGAATGACAGTAAAAATAATTTTCTTGATGATGTACATGATAGTTTTATATGGTCTTTTTGATACTGAGTAGGCCTGATGTGTCTTTATACAAAAAATAAAAATAATCACAGGGCAGGTTTTGATTCTCAATTATTAATTGTGGAATGAACTACACAAATCAGATCGAAAAAACTAGTAATTTGATCCTTGCTATTTTATTTATACATGTAATCTATCAAGGTCCCATGCCAAGGGCAAGACGAAATTAAATAGTGAGTAGGACACTCGAAACAGGCGTTATGAACTATGATGCTTCGACTGTCCTTCAATTCCTGGAAAATACAGAACCACAGACCATGCACACTATTGACTACATAGGACAACTATAGAAGTAAAATATACAGAGAAACTACAGCGAAATAAGTAGATAGGGGACCAGAAGTGCCATTCATCCCAACGATAAAACAGAAAAGTCAATCCTCCAGAAGGATAAAATTTGTTAGCACTTTAAACTTTACAAACTCTACCTCGAAAGAAAAGTGTTCAGTTATTCTTAAGAACCTTCACGGGAGATATTCAAACAGATTCAAGTTTTTTTTGGCCTTTCCCGGTGGAATTATCTCTCCCAACGTTAAAGAGCAACATTTGTTGAATAAGTACGCGTAAAGAACACGCATTGAACACTTTACAACTGACATTGTACTTTATGTTTCCAAACATGGTTGTCGACAGCTATTGCCTTTATCTATGTCACAAAAGTGTATCGTTTATTAAAACTTAGAACTTGAATAGAGTCTTATGAACTTAAGTTTAAACTCGTAGACGAAACTTTTGTAGAATTCTACTCATTTAAATAATACATACACTGAAGAATAAAACATTTTCTGACATCATGTTTTAATATCTATGAAAACATGCAGGACAATATGTTATAACTATGTAGTAACATTTATTTGCTAGCGAGAACCCCATTGGTTTCTTTCACCTTCCTCCTCGAACATAGATAGAACATACAATCGCAAACTGTAAACTATTTCAATTGTATAAAGAAACGCATCTTCACGAATGTTCTCACATCTGAGTACGGATGTGGTTACTTTCGAATGGTTAGGGTAAACCCAGAACACTAACGAACGTTTCCAGCAAAGGTGTTGAAACTGATTGCATTATTAACCCATGAAAACGTTTCTCGCAACAGCATCAACTTTGGAGCATTACTAAAACTACGAATCAAATCAACCATAACATTTACCACCACTTGAAGGCTCTTCAACACGGATTGTGAAATATCGACGATTGAAATAGGGAGGCGTTTCACTCGGATCACTATTGCAGATAAATGTATCTACTGATTACTCTGTACTGACTGTATTCAAAATAAACCTGTATCAGACAATCAGAACACTGTAAACTGTAGGCTATGGAATCCAAGACTGAACAAAACTGTGAATGTAAAAAGACTTTTATTTAAATTGTACTCGAGAATTGGTCATTGAGCAACAGTGATCACATACTTCCATTTATTTGTTTCTAGTAACGAGACCACAGAAATGCAGGTTTACTAACTTTGTATCTCATCAAATCTCTTCAGAAAATTTATTTTTCAAATAATACATATTATACACGCAGTTTACGGTATAGCACTCGGGAATACCGATGCAAAACGAGACTGAATAACTTACTCTTACATACCTACGAACACAAGTGCTCTACACAGCAACATGAACTTTAAATCTACAAAATATGATGTCTCTACTTGCTAAAGCGAAGATAAGTCTTCACAGTTCTTTTATGGGCACCAGAGATTTCTGACAAGTTAAAGAAGAAATCTAATCTTTAGCAGGGCCGAATGTATTCTGATGCCCACATGAACTTCGTAACGACCGATTCGAACCTAGCGTAGAAACTCAGGTGACTCATCAAAATTGAGTCAGCAAATTTGCCAGCCATAGATTGTGAACTTCCTGAAGTGCTCATACCTCCTGAGGCACTCCTTCGGCTACCGGTTCGTCTACTTGCACAGTTACTTGATCATGGACTTGGGGCTTGCCGTCCGTTGCGTCTTTGCCGCTCGCGAACTTCATCTGAAAGGTCAATAGTTTTGATCAAAAAACAGAGCTGAGAGTTTTAAGTTTTATATAATTACATACATATGTCAACCTAGCCTAGTTTGATTTTTTTAACCTAACTGCACATAAAGGTGTTTCTGTCCCAAGATACAGTCAACAGCAAGTGAAACCTTGTAATTTATCCTATGTTTTTACACATCGAATGCCACAAAGCATAACATCATCATTACTTAGTTTTTCATTCATACTTCCCACTCTATGGTTGAAATTTAGATAAAAAATATAAGAGATTAATATATATATATATATATATATATATATATATATATATATATATATATATATATATATATATATATATATATATATATATATATTTTAAAAGTATAAAAATATATTTTTATTAATATAAGAATATAAAATATTCTTTTATAAATGAAATTGACTAACGCTCATTTTAATAATTTTTAGAAATTTTCAAACCACCGAGCGAAACACGTTGCATGTCACTAGTTTCCACGAACTCATATTCAGTAGTTTTAGAAGGAGTCAATCTCGCTGATGTATTTTCATTTGAAATTTATAATTATTTTAATTAAATGCCCGATTTCCGTGATATACCATTTAAAGGTCATACCCAAATTAAAATTCTTATATTACAAAATTAAAAGTTAATTGAAATATGAGAGGAAGTGTTCTTGACGAAACTCAAAGCATCCCGTGTATTTTTTCATATCAGACATGCAACGATTCGTCAATTCGAATTAAGTAAACTTGTAACTTTTAGTGCGTTCAAACCCTCTTATCGAAAATTTTTTGTATGTTTAAATAAACTTAACTAAGTTAAAACTTTACTTCCATAACTTTCCGAACGCCTATAGTAATTTTTTATAACTTTCTAATAGTTGATCAAGAAGCCACAGGTTTGACGTAGTTATAATCGGATTTCATATTTAGGGTGCAAGCTGCTACACATTTGCTTCGGTAGGCTCAACAACAACGAAATTGTTCGAACTTCTTGAGGTTACTGAATAATATTGCATATCTCACCCCGCCTCCAAGGAGCAGATGACGAGTGTCGGGATCGTCGAGATCGACTTTGTCAGCCTCACCACTGCTGCTGCTGATGACCTCCGCGTCCATGGCATCCAGAGCATCCTTGCTCCAAATCTCAACCACGGCAGCCGTATAGCAATCACCCAGCAGGTTGTTGGTCGTGCGGAAGCGGTCTCTGTAACATTAGTTCAAGTTAGGAAAGATATCAATTGACTTAAACTATAAACACTAAATTATGGGCCAATTAAGAAAGAAACACTATGGTGGAACAAATGGTTTAAAAATAACGTTAAAAAATTCACAATATATTTATTATAATAGAATATTCGGAGCATGATTCACAAATCAAAAATAACAGGTTGGTGTAAAAGCAATGACAGAATTTTGAAACTGATGTTCGACTGAAATATTCCAATTATTAGCATCTTGCCCAATTAGCACCAAGGATCACATTAGGCACGTGCTACGGTATTAGTTAAAGAAAGGTGTTAACGCAAGTACTAGAAGTTCTATCCAGACTGCTTATGGGAATAATGCAGTGAGTGTGAGGACATGCAAAAGATGGTTTTCTAGTTTTCAAAATGGTGATTTCACTCTGGAAGAATATCCTATAGAGGATCGTTCCAGAAAACTTGATTCCGAAATTTTGGAAAGGTTTGTTTTAGAACAGCCTACCAGCATCCCTTGGAAACTAGCACGACGATTGAATGTAGTCCATACAACTGTGCTACGGAAGAAGTTCATTGGAAAGGCCTGTAGTTGAAAATGGGTCCTAAATGAGATGACGTCAGAGAACCGTCAACAGACGGTGGTGTTCGTTGTCAATCATTGCTTTCACTATACATTCAAGCACTATTTTCGGATAGGATTGTTTCAAGAGATGAGAAATGGATCCTTTACTATAAAGTTAAAAGATGTCAATGTTGGATTAGTCGAGGAGGTAAGCCAGTTCAACAACCGAGAGCTGGACTTCATACAAAGAAGATCATGTTGAGTGTTTGATGGGATATTGGAGGAAAAATTCAGTATGAACTGTTGAACAATAACCGAAAATTGATGCTAATCTTTACTGTCAGTAACTTTGTCGACTGAAAGCAACATTGATTCAATAGTATTCACCCTTGGTCAACAAAAAAGGCGTTATGCTTCGTCACGACAATGCTTGCCTTCGCACAGCTCGACTGACAAAAACCCTCTTGAAAGAGCTTAGTTGGGACATACTACCTCATCCTCCTTATCCTCCAGAACCTTGCTTCATCTGTTGTCATTTGATCCGAGGAAAACAAAACCATTGGAATAGTCTTAGGTTAAGTACAGGAGAAGAAATTGAAAATGAGTTAACTTCATATTTTGCCTCCAAAACTAGAAAATTTCACAAGCAGTCATTTATAAGCTACTTCACAAATAGAAACAGTCGTTGAAAACGAGGGTGACTATATAAATGTATAAATATTTCATATGCGTTAATTCATTCATCTTTTTACCTAGGTTGCAAAATCCGTCATTACTTTAACAACCTGATATTTGATAGTGTTGTAAAGTTTCTGCCTTGACTAACTGTACATCGGAAAAAACGATTCTGGCCACAAGTGAACAAAACTTCGAATTCTAAATACAAGTAAAGCGTGATCAATATTTCATTATAATGAATATCTAAGAGAGTAACCTCTGAAATAATTGTGAGAATCATTTTATAAAATTATTTATTCATCAATCATATAATTATTCACGAGTAATTGAGAGCGAACAAATTTTGCTTTACTATCATATAGCTCTCGACTTGAGAAATTTTAGATTTCAAAATAAGATTTATTTTTAACTGTGGTTTTAATCTGGTTAAATTACAATTATTTGTAGGATAATCCTGCATGCTCATAAAACTGCACAAAATGTTTGCACTTTTTCAGAAGTTGAAGCGTATTTAAGTTTGGAGGTTGTGCAGCTCAAAGAGTTTAAACATACACTCAATATAAAATCAACTACCCGACTACCGTAAAATTGGTCACTCTACAGTTTTCAAAACCTTATAGTGATATTACGGTGACCCATCGAAAGACACCTGCTGCCACTCACACGAGCCAGTCGACCGTGAAAAAGAGAGACACGTCGTCAGGAGGCAAGTCCACCGCTGTCAGCACAATCAGGATGAGGAAGAGGGCGGCGCTGGGGACACTGGCGCTGGCCACGCTAGCAGCAGTAGCAGTCACTCTGCATCCAAGTTTATCAATCAGTATAAAAATCAACGCTCTCTATTGAAGTGCAGAAGAGAAAAACTAACAGATCCATGGGAAAGTGGGGCTTAAATATAGAGAGATAAAAATACCGTATGTTAGATTTTATTTAAATAGTTATATCAACACATCTGTAAGAACAAACATGAAATCAACATACTCGGATGTATAATGGAGAAGAAATAAAAAACAAAATTTTACTGAAAAAGAAGAGCAGAGTTCCGCCGTTATCTGCACTTTACTGTAAATGCTTCAAGCTCAAATGTATTTTCATTTTACTGAGGAAGTTTCACTGATCATTGTCCCATTATTTGTTTGGATACTTTTGAACAAAATTTCAATAACATTTTTGAAAATCCTTGTAATTTATGAAGCGTCTCTAAAAATTCAGTGTATAAATAGTGAAGTAAATATGGCGTAACATACGAACCTGGCCCCTGATTTTGTGCAATGAGGTATAAAGTTTATAGACAAGTAGCCAATATGTTAACAGTTCCAAGCATCTGTAAGTATAAGTAGACATGAGATCAGTAGGCATGGAGAAATTCTAAGACAGGCAGTATCAGCGGAGACCTGTCTTGTCAGAATTTCTATACATTTCGTGCCAACTATCGGAGACGCTTTTCATTATGGGGCGTTAAAATTACCTGTTACTGCATCGAACTTGTTTAAAAGTTTGCTTTGCTTTCAAATTGTTGCCATTAACAGTAAGCAGTGAATTTTATGAACAAGAAATTAAGGAAAAAATTGTTAGTCAAACAAAGTTTGTTTTCAACGGAAATAATACATCAAGTATTATTTTCGTAAAAAAATTCCTCAAAAAATAAAACATGCGTTAGGACAAATTGTTCCTAAAGCTTGGAAGACGGTATACATATCGTAATTAACTCAGCATTTGTCAACGCACCTCGAAATAATCGGCAAGCATTTATGTTAAAAACTTCTAACCCTTATGTCAGGCTCTTTCGTTGGAGGTAGAGGCAAGCAGAACGTGTCCGAAGCAAGCGGATATACAATAGAAGAAACTTCGTATGTCAAGTCTCTGCGGCCAGTTTCTGTTACGTTTGAGCTTCTTTGATTCATTGATTCACAAATATGCTACCAAATACATTGAATGTCTCTGTTTTAAATTGATTACTTAACCATTACAACGAACCATATAAATTAAAGGTTCTATTAAGAAGGAAGTTACGTTACATAAATAAGGAGTATACTGTATTTCGGTATATGAACGTTTATGATTTTGAGTCATGTAAATTTTGCTGTATTTTGAATGCACAAAGGTCTGACAAACACTATTGTTTATATCACAGATATTTTATGAAATCAACGGGATATGGATTGATTTCCTGTATTTCAAGCGCATTTACCACATTAGGAAACATGTTCCAATCAATTAAAAAAACAATTTGCCGAAGTTTTAATTATTTTATTAATTTCAATTACTCACTAATTCATATTTTACCTTATATGAATATTTTCAAGGGTTTTTGTATATGTACTTTGTTTTTCTTTCCTTTTAGCGATATTTTCGCATCTTAAGTCTAGGTGCCTACAGCTTCTTATGATTTAATTACTGGGACGTAAAAGCTAATTTCATAACTCGCTAGTGAAATCTCCTGTACTTGATCTTTCACGTGTAGCAAACACGACAGTAAAGTATTAGGGAACCGTACTGATAACACAGTATTTATGGTTGAAAAGAAATGGAATGATTTCACTGCACAGAATTTCTGTTTTGAACTGCAAACTTTGAAAACAATGATAAGCGATTAAAGAGCACTCACGCAATGGTGGCGTAGTCTCCAATTCCAAGCACTCTTTCATTGATCTGCGCGATGAAGCACGTCCCGACGGCAACGAAGAGAGCTGTACCATCCATGTTGACGGTTGCGCCAATGGGCAGCACAAAGCGCGAAATGCGGGGATCAACCCCACATTTGTCATTCATGCAGCGGAAAGTGA